>LZPO01097463.1:0-21157 GCA_001675575.1 Neotoma lepida
AGTTGAGTGCATGCTTTGTTAGATGAGCTGTAGCACATAAAGTGTGTGCACGAAGCAGAACACGCATAGATCTTACCCTTGCTGGAAAACAAGCATGAGTAGGGCTGGCCTGCAGTGCGGAGTTCATTGCTGTGGCGTCTGTCCTGGCCTTTTGACTCATGGCTTCACAACATTGTGCCATTAGGGACTTTTACACATTCTCTGGCCTGGCGATAGATATTTAATCCTGTTTTCTGCTGCTGCCACTTTTTTTTGTTTCCTTGGTTTTGTTTTTTTGTGGTAACTTAAGTCCTTTGGATTTACAGTTACTTGCTTGCAAACAGACTGATTGCTTTGAAGAGGCACTATTTTATTCTAGTACCTGGAAAACAATTCACACAGGAGCCTTGCCTCTGCCCTTTCCTAGAAGAATCTTCAGTAAGGACAGTAAAACCAGGACACTGTCCACTTGAAGAAATTGTAACAGTTATCAGGCAGCTGTACTCTGTCTGAAAATCACTTGTGCTGTTCACTAGCCCTGGTTCTGCCCTGTGTGGCTTCTGCACTTTAGTTTCTGTGAGTGAGATGGGAGGAGACGGGGAGGTTTGCCTGGCCTTCCAGTTCGGGAGCTGTGATACAGTGATCACATGCAGAGGACATGATGCATCTGACTTCGGAGATATGGGCTGCTGTGGGATGCAGTTAAAGTTGTGTGGGTGCTTTTCAATTCACTGGAGCTTAAAGACAGTTCATTGTCTAAGCCTAAAGCAATCAAAGTGTTTTGAGGACATTGGAACAGAACCTAGAAAAGATACTTCCTAACATGTAATAATCTTACTGCATCAGGTGCAGGATGTTGTTCCAATAACCAGTTACGACACTGCGGGCTCCTTCCTTCTCCTGGGGTGCAACAATGGATCCATATATTACATAGGTGAGTGCTGAGCATGCTTTTCCATGAGGACACGGAGACTCACCCTCTGGTTCTCACTACATGTGCTCTTGTCTTCAGACATGCAGAAGTTCCCATTACGGATGAAGGATAATGACCTCCTCGTCACTGAACTCTACCATGACCCCTCCAATGANGCCATCACTGCACTGAGTGTTTACCTCACCCCCAAAACAAGTCAGTACATGGCCAGCCTCGGGGCTTCTTGAGACTGCGTATATTTAGAGTTTACTGTTGTAGAAGATTCCTTGTGATGAAGGAATGCTGAGAAATACNAACATGTTAACATGTACCTGGAGACAGACCATGTGCTTGAATGCGATGNTTGTACATGGTATCCTTTTACTGAATTCATTAGACAAGGTAGTCATCAGCACTAAAGAACAATAGTGCATGCTGAAATGGCTGAAGGTTTAGTCAAATTTAAATCATACTCTTCTAGACTGGGGACCACAGAACCATGGGTTGTTATACGTGCTAGCCTGCCTGCCTGCCTCCCTCCCTCCTTTCTTTTTTCAGTAGTTCTGTGCACTGCCCTTAGCTGCTTTCAGTGGTAGAGCTGAGAGGTTGGGACACACAGTGTGGAAAGCAGAAGTTAAAAGACTTAATTACTACTTGTCTCTTTAGAGAGAGAAAGCTTGGTGAGCTCTGCTCTAGAACGAGTGTAATGAAGAATGGATCCCCACCCCAATCTAATTTACACAAGAGGTAGAACTTGGAAAGTTTTAGGAATCAAAGTCCTTCCTCATGTTGGCAAGACTTTGGAAGCATGAGAATGGCGTCTAATTGGCTGGAGTGTCTCTGTTCTGTGCTCTTTCCCTTTGACTGGTGGGTTTTTTCAGGTGTATGGAGGTAAAGCCCCCAGTTCTCTACCTATGAAGCTTGTTAGAATGCAGGCAGCAAGTTCCTGTCTGTCTGTTGATTGTGGTGGCATGTGGTTAGAATGCAGGCAGCAAGTTCCTGTCTGTCTTGATTGTGGTGGCATGTGGCACCTGGTGGCATGTGGCACCTGTCAGGAAAAGCTACGAGGGCAGAAACGGTTTCTCAGCCTCAGCGCTCGCTGCTCCTCCAGAGGACCCAGGTTTTGTCCCTAGAACTAAGATGACAGATCACAACTGTCTCTAACCCCGGTTCCAGGAGATCCAGCATCCTCTGTGGCTCCAGGGGTACCAGGCATGTAGCTGGGCACAGATATGCATGCAGGTGAAGCAGCAGCCATGCACATAAAAGGAAAATAAGCCTTTTCAAATAGGAAGGAAGAGAAAAGAAATGCAGAGCTACAGCTGAGCCAGGCTGGATTCGAGGAGGCATCATGGTCGGCAATGTGGTTGAGCATGGCAGGTGTGCCCAACTGTTGTGTAGGTGACACTTGGTCACTCAAGGATGGCTCAGTACTGTAGCAGAAGTAAAAAGCCAAGGCCACTCTGATCTGTAAGTCCCATGGAACGCAGCTGTGGGGATGCTGTTTCTCTGGTAGGCTTGGCATAGCAGGGTTATTTAGTTTTCTAAATCTGTGCTGAGTTAGTGCTATGTCTCAGGTGTTCTGAAGGGTGACTCCGTTTCTGTCAGTAGAAGCAGAGGTAGGTAGACATGTGAATGTAGAATTAGTGTGGAATTGCCACAGCAACATCTAAGACAGTGCGAGAGGGTGGGGAGCAGTTTTATTGTAGAGTGAAGGGGCAGAGAAGACTTACAAAGGAAGTGCAGACTTTGTGATGGCTGAGCAGTCTCAGATGTATTTGTGAGTGGTTTGGTCCCAGGCTCTGTCCCACTCTGCCTCTGTCTTCACAGGGAGCCTTGCAGTACAGCTCTCTTTTAATCGTTACATAACACATCGCCTTCTGTGGCTCCTAGGTGTCAGCGGAAACTGGATTGAGATCGCTTACGGGACGAGCTCCGGGGCCGTTCGAGTGATTGTGCAGCACCCGGAGACAGTCGGGTCAGGGCCGCAGCTCTTCCAGACCTTCACAGTCCACCGCAGCCCTGTCACAAAGATCATGCTGTCCGAGAAGCACCTGGTGTCAGGTATGGCAGGACTCCTGTGAAGTCTGCCTCGGGCTGCCTGCTTTCCCTGTGGTTTACGCTGGGCCTGTAACTGGAGGGGTGTGGCTTTGCTTGGCCTGGGTGTACTGTATGTAAACTTGGGAAATATCATCTCTCTGCTTATTCTTTGATATTTCCTTCTTATGGCAAGATGCATATCAGATCACTGCTGAGAAGATTTCCATTTCAAAATTTTCTAAGTTTAAACTTCAGTGTAACTTTTTTTGGTTATCTGCAGTTTTAAGCTAAAGTTATAGACTTAGATGTATATTTTGATAGTTGGTTACCTTATAAAATGTTAAAAATTCATAACAATATATAAAATTATTTGAAGAAAGTAACATTTTGTGTGTTTATAGTTCCCTGTAATCACAAAACTTTAAATATTTAGATAATGAAATAAATAAAATATTGCATGCTAATTTCATAGCTTAATGAGGGCCACTTTTTTAACAAAGTAAAATTCCATAGAAGAAATTCATGCAAGGAATTCCTGAATGATTTCCAGATGTGGTGACATTTCAATTGTGAGTTGTCTATAGCATGTGTTTTTGAGGGCCCTGCCTTCTGTGCATTCATAGGTATCATTTTCATATGCTGGCTGTGTTTATTTGAACGGCACTAAAAGATTTTGTGTTCTCGTGAATGCTGGGCAGAGCTGGGTACCTACCCATGTGAGTGAATAGCTTAACCTCTGTCAAGCACCTCATTGGTCCACAGAGGCCTTCAGCACCTCTGTGCTTTTATGAAGCAGTGCTCACCTGATGCCATCGATCCTTTTCTCACTTCTAGTTCTGGTTCCCTGTTCATCTGAGAGCGCTTTCTTAGCCTCTGTTCTCTGTATGTTTCCTGGTGATCTGACTATTTATCGACACCACCCATTCCAGTCGTGCTCTGACTTTTCCTCTCTGTCACCACCTAGAAACCTGTCCTGTTTCTGTGTCTCATGTATTATGTTCACCAGGTATCCTAAATCAGACCTGAACAAAGAAGAGATTTTTGTCATTGATAGAGAACTGAAAAGCCACCATGATGTACAGCATCACCATCTACTCACAATTTAGGGATTCCCTTGGGTTCCACCTTGCTTTTAACCCGAATACACCCAGTCCACCAGTAAATGGTTCTTCTGCCATGTGTTGCAGACCTGATCTCTCCCATTGCCTCAGCCTAGTGACTCAAGTTGTTTCTCCCCTGGGTCACTGCAGGTGCAGGACAGCTCATCCCAGGCCCTATAGAAATACAATCTAGATCAGAGTCCCACTGGCTTTCATAGCCTATTTAAACTAAGTGTGAACTTCAAGTGTCCTGTGTAGCTTGTAGTCTAGATTTATTTACCTTCTAAATTTTGTCCTAGTGCCAACCTGCTTTCTTTGGATCATGAGATTCTAAGCTATTGGCTTTTCCATTTTGTAAAAATGCCTAAGACTTTTTTGGGGTTGTTCATTTTGTTTGACATTTTTAGGTTTCCACATACTTGTTTGGTTGTACTGTCTTTCAGACTCTGACACACTTCCCCTCTGTCCTTCACACTCTTACACACTTCCCCTCTGTCCTTCAGACTCACACACACTTCCTCTCTGTCCTCCAGACTCTGACACATTTCCCCTCTATCCTTCACACTCTTACACACTTCCCCTCTGTCCTTCCGACTCTCACATATTTCCCCTCTGTCCTTTAGACTCACACACGTCCTCTCTGTCCTCCAGACTCTGACACACTTCCCCTCTGTCCTCAGACTCTGACACACTTCCTCTCTGTCCTCCAGACTTCACACACTTCCTCTCTGTCCTCCAGACTCTGACACACTTCCTCTCTGTCCTCCAGACTCTGACACACTTCCTCTCTGTCCTCTAGACTCACACACTTCCTCAGTAAGGTCTCCCAGTCTGTGTAAAACTAACGCTGTCTGCTAGCGTCTCNGTTGTGTTCTTCACAGGCTTACCATGTGATTGTTACTTGTTTGCCTGTCATCTGTCTCCTAGAAGATAAATTCTATAGCTGCAGCACTTTGTAGCTCTTTACACAAAGATGCTGGAAATGCTGTATACAGTGCTGTCTTGCTATGCTGGTTAAAGGGCTGTACTTTGAGATCCTCATGACTGATGTTGGTGGCTCTGTTAGCATAGGGTGTGATGCCAAAGCAGTGCCTAAAATAATTCATATTTCAACATGGAATGTTACATATAGGNCTGGATAAGTAAGTTTGTCAAGAAAAATGCCCAGTTTAAGCACAAGTCTGGAGTGTTCTGTGTTCTCAGCCCTTCTGCCCCCTGGTGGCTACTGATGTAAATGCAGCCGTGTGCTTCTGTAGTGTACTTCCTAGTGTCTGAAATGAGGCTTCAACAGGATGGTGTAGGCACAAAAGTCCATCATGGACACTCGAATCACCCAGAATCGCTTCAGTTATTTGTCTTCTCAGTCCTGCTAAGCTTGGTGAAATCAGGGCCATTTCCCATGAGACTGGTTAAACACCTTCTCGTGCCNCCTGTACTTCAGTTTCACTATGGACTCTGAGAACTGAGGATTCCTTTACGACAGAGTGCAGACGGGTTATTTGTTGGTATTTGCCAAAGTTACTATCTAAAGTATTCTTTAAAATACAAAACGAATAGAACTGTGATTTCTGTATAGTAGCTTTACCTTCCTAATATTTATAGATGTTTTTTAAAAGTCATTACAAGTGGCAAGTAATTTTTTTGTTTTTTGTTTTTCTTGTTAAACCAATCAAAAAAGTATACTTCCTGCCTGAATGGTTTCATGTTTGGGGGTATATCTTTGTAATAAGCATGCTCATTTAGAACAAATATGTGGAGTGAGGTTAGGAAGTTAACTCACCACCGTATTCCTAATCAGACATTAAATACACCCTGGGGCTGCGGAGAGGGCTCATGCTTAGGAATGCTTGTTCTCTTCCAGAGGACCCAAGTTTGGTCCCAGCACCTATATCAAATAGCTCGTAACTGCCTGTAATTCCAACTCCAGGGGACCTGACAACCCCCTCCTGGTCTCTAAGGGTAGGCACACACGACATGACAGACATTGACATTAAAAAATTTAGCCAGATGTTGGTATACACTTTTAATCCCAGAACTTGGGAGGCAGAGGTAGTCAGATCTCTGTAAGTTCTAGGCCAGCCTGATCTACAGGGTGAGTTCTAGAACAGCCAGGGCTGCATAGAAAGTCCCTGTCTCATAATTGCCCTCCCAACAAATGCAAATAATAATAATAATAATTAAAAGGTTTAATTAAAAGATTTTAGAAGCCTAATTGGAATGTTTACTAATGCATCCTTTTTTATAGAAATAATGCCCAGCTCTAGTGTAGACTCTAATGTGACTGAATGAGTAATAAATAACAGGTTCCTAGGAGACATTTGAAAAGTGCTCGTCACCAGTTTTCAGCCATTCAGCTTAGGCTGGTCAGTGTCTGAGTGACATAAAACACTTCTCTCTCAAACTTAAAAACTTTTCTACATTTATGTCTTACCAGCTTTTGTCTTGGTTTTATTGTTCGTTTCAAACGAGATCTTGCTGGCCTGCACTTACTATGTATCCCCGGCTGGGCTGGAGCTATGGAGGCTGCCATGCCTCCCTCCACATCTGGGAGGCTGCCATGCCTCCCTCCACATCTGGGAGGCTGCCATGCCTCCCTCCACATTTGGCTCCTGCTGGTTTTAAAGGAACTCACAGGCTTCCTTAAGTGCTCTCATGTTTGCAGCAAGAGAGTTATGTTTGGTTCTCTCACTTCAAAACATTATTATTGTTATATTTATTTATTGGTCTTGTGTGCATATGTGTGCATGGTTTTGCACATGCCACAGCCCATGTATAGAGGTCAGAGGGCACCTTACAGGAGTCAGTTCTCACCTTTGACCATGTGAGTCCTGGAGAGGGAACTCAGGCCGTCAGGCTTGGTGACAAGTGTCTACCTGTGGAGTCATCTTCCCAGGCCCAGTTCCTACACTCTGGTTAACTAGACACAGATTGAGTACAGTTTTAAGATAAATATGCAGTCTGCCTTGTAACATGTACTATGATCTGCTTAATGTAGAAGAAGNTGAAATGGTGGTGTGGTGTCTGTGTTCTTTCCTAGTGTGTGCCGACAACAACCATGTCCGTACGTGGACAGTGACACGGTTCAGAGGGATGATCTCCACCCAGCCAGGCTCCACTCCGTTAGCGTCATTCAAGATCCTGTCCTTGGAGGAGACAGAAAGCCATGGCAGCTACTCCTCTGGAAATGACATAGGTAGGCATCTTCCAAGATGGAAATCCAGGACTGGGGCTAGCATGAGAATTTTATATTTTAGTTTTGAAAGTCATTCAAACAAAGTATTTTTTTAATGCGTGTATGTGCACGTGTGTGTGTGTGTTTGTGTGTGTGTGTGTGTGTGTGTGTGTAGGTAGGTGTGTGTGTAGGTGTAGGCTGTAGGACTACCTTAGAATGATGCTGACACAGGGTCTCTACTGGCTTGGCACTCATCAAATAGTCTAGGCTAGCTGGCTAATGCGCTCCAAGGATCTGCCTGTCTCTGCCTCTCCAGTGTGGGGATTTCACACATAGCACTGGCCTGGCTTTTTCCTGTGGACTCTAGACTTGAGCTCAGGTCTGTGTGCTTTACAGATGAAACTGTCTTCCCAGTCCCTGTAGTTTTNTGTGAATTCACAAAGTTACATTATTGAAACATTTGTTATTATTTAAAAAGTTAAGAGAAACAGTTTTCTCTTACTAGCATTTCCTCCTTTAAATGTTGTNATCTTCAAATGCTAACCAGCTATTTTTTTTGTAACTAAAGCTGTGATTGATTGCTGTGCACAATTGAAACTTTACATTTTTTCTTTTGTTTTTAACAATTATTGAGAATAAAATTGAAGCTGGAAGAGTCAGCGTTGCTATGGAATTGGAG
The DNA here is from genome assembly GCA_001675575.1 of Neotoma lepida. NCBI lineage: Eukaryota > Metazoa > Chordata > Mammalia > Rodentia > Cricetidae > Neotoma > Neotoma lepida. The sequence goes on from LZPO01097463.1 coordinate 7,884, forward strand.
TTGTTTGGTCAGCATGTGCACATCACTGTACTCTGCTCCTAGCAAAAGTGGTGTGGTTAGCCTGATTCTCAGTCTGTGTCCTGTTCATCTGTAAAATAGGGACGGTGATGGTGGCTTTCCTTATGTAGCACCTAGGAAGCCCAGAGCCAGCATTTACTACCTAGCGATGAAGATGCCACTGTTCCTTTTGTGAGTGGGTGTGCCCATGCTTGTGAGATGAAGGCTGGAGATGTAACTCAGGGTCAGCCTGCTTCCCCAGCGCGTCAGCAACAACAATGAGCTCGTTATNTGGAANTTTGTGTGTGCCACATACTTTTTATGAAAAAGCTTCTGTTAATGAATGCNATAATGAAAGAGTTATTTATATCTCCAGTTTCTCATGGCAGGATTTTCTTTTATGGTTTGGTTCANTCTTCCCTGCCTTGCCCAGTATAATAGAGGGGAAATAATCGAGTCATTTTTTNAAAAAGGATGTAGTTTTATTTTATGTGTTTTGGTGTTTNGCCTCCATGCATGGATGTACACGTTGGATGACAGAAGAGGGCAGCTGATCCCTGGAACTGGGGTTACAGATGGTTGTGAGCCACCGTGTGGATGCGGGGAACTGAACACAGGTCCTCTACAAGAGCAGCAAGTGCTTTTAACCCCTGAGCCATCTCTCCAGCTGAAGTCTTTCATTTTTATATTGAAAACCTTTGTGTGCAGCCCCAAACAGGCTGAGCGTCCATAGTCCAGAAGTCCACATCCCAGTCTTCTAAAACTTTCAGCCCTGTGTGAAAAGGGAAAGTTTTGCACTATGAAGCTTCGTTCCCTTCATCCTGTTAGATCTTTGTTTAGACTGATGTCTTATTCTGGATGTGAAAATGACAAAAGTCAAAACACTCCAAACTGAAGAATTCGTTATCCAGAAGCCCTGGACGATGTGCTGCCGGGCGCCGTGTGCAGGCGCTTGCTTGGCGGCAGCTGCTGGTGTTCTCTGGAACTCGATGCAAAATTACTTCTTTGTGTCCTAAGAAAATAGAAACACTGAAGGAGCAGGTGGTTGATGGGGGTTTCTCATTACTCAAATTCTTTTAAAAACATTTTATTACATTTTGTGTGTGTGCACTCGAGTGGGCATTCATGTGCTTGTGCTCGCTCTTGGCAAAGCACACGTGGAGGTCAGAGGATAAATTACTGGTGTCAGTTCTCTCCTGCTATGTGGGTGCTGGGAATCAAACTCAGGTCATCAAGCTTGGTGACAAGTGCCTCTAACTGCTGAGGCATCTCACCAGCCCCATTACATTCTGTATTTTGAAGTTAATCTTCAGAAGATGTTACATTTTTGCATGTAGGCTTTCAAAACAGCAGTAGGGATATATGAAGTGACTTAGTGTATATCTGCTCTTGCCCCTTTTGGAGCTAAGGATCGAGGCCATGCTCCCAAGCCTTTCTCTGGGTTGTCAGAATCTAAGCCAAAGGGACCAAAGGGACCTTCTGGTACTGTTACTGCAGATCCTTCAAGAATGATTACCCTCAGCTTACTGTCTTTAATGCATAAAATACAATTGTGAAGTATTGTGGGACTGAAAATATGGCTTAACAGTGAAGAGTACTCCCTGCTCTTCCGGAAGAGTTCCCAGCATGCACATAGGGCAGCTCCTTGGGATCCAGTGCCCTCTTCTGGCCTCTGTGGACTTGTACCCACATGTGGCACACTAACACACACACGTACACTGGTACACTGACACACCTAGATGCACACTCAGACACACACAGGCACACACACAGATACACTCAGACTCACTCATGCAGATACACTCANACATTTACATACTCTTAGACACACTCACAGATACACTCACAGAAAGCTTAAAAAAACAAATGTGTATTTCTATTGTAAAATTTAATGCAGGTGGACATATTTTGCTTGTGGATGACACTGATCTAGGGCTTGTGCCACAACGACAGGCATGACAGTTGTTTGGGGAGAGGAGTGTTAGTATTGATGTGCTTTTGTGAAGGAGACCATTTCTCATCCAGTCTGACCTTTCTGTTTTCTGCCACAGGGCCTTTTGGGGAACGAGATGACCAACAAGTGTTTATTCAGAAAGTTGTTCCCATCACTAACAAGCTGTTCGTCAGGCTGTCATCCACTGGAAAAAGGTAACACTTCCCAGAAGGACGTGTGTATTCAGAAGCTGCCTTTGTTAGAGGTGGAAGGGTGCCTAAAACACACTGAGAAGCTTTGTGCTAGTTACCTAGAAAGGTTCTATACACTGCTTGTGTCTCAGATGGGACATTACAGATTCCCTGACCATCTCTACACAGAACAAAAGTAAGGCCATCCTTAGCTGATGATCACGTGACCTGCGTAACTGCCATAGCTCCCAATTAGCAGCTGGGTCTCAGTTCACATTTGTCCTCACTCTCCCATGGAATGGCCTGTCTCACTGTGCCCTGCGCTTGTACAGCAGGGATGCCACTCTGGACCTGAGTGCTGTTGGGACTTGCTTTTCNGCCTTTGTCTTTGGAGATGATTTTTTTTGTCTAATGGTGATCACAGTGGATTGCATGGCACACAGAGGTNCTGAATTCTAACACTGCCCTTGATTAGCTATGTAAATTCAACTTCAGTGACCTCATCGGTTGCCTGGCTCATTAAGGTTCCATTGTCTGGAGAGTGTGCCTTATGGTAAAGTGACAAAAACAGAAATGGAAGTCCTTACAGTCACTGACTGCAGGGGATGTTATAGAAATAAGCTTTTCTGTCATTTTGTTTCACTTTGAAAATGATTGTCCCTAGTTTTGCTGTTTGTTTTTCTGCATGCCAGACAAGTGAGCAAATAAAATTCCTAGTAGTAGTNATTAAGCAGATAGGGAGGGTTTCTTTTCAATGTTGCTGGTGCTGTTGATGTTTCTAAAGTTCTCATTTTGCTTCTCTTTGGCATGTGTCTGTTTACATGGTGTTTTCATGAATATACTCTGAGATTGGATAGGTTTTATTTTCATCAAGATTGCATGTAGTCATTAGTAATTAATTACTGAATTCTAGAAAATGACTAATGTGCCTAAACCATCGCACAGATTGTGTTCTTAGGAAATGAATTCAGAGTTTGTACTGTAGTTAATATGTGCACAGTGCAGGAGCTGCCAACGTTTTAAGCTGGACTCCAGCTCTGTCTAACAGGTCCTATTTTGTCCATGTTCCATGTTAATGTCCCCTTCTGTGTTTTTATTTCAGAAAGTTTTCTGAGTAAGATAGATTTTATGATCTAGAGAGAAACTATAGTAACACAACAAGCGGAAGTTGCTTCATTGAATTGAGTTGATCCTTTTGTGGGCAAGAAGTTCACTGACAGTTCAGGGCACTGGAGACAGAAATGGAAAGGAGTTGAGAGTGAATAGGTCAGAAAGCAATACATAGAAATAAGGACTCTATTCCATGGCGGGAGACCATGGCAAAGCTGTATTTGTTCTCATGCATATAGTAATATTGATTTATTTTATTTCAAAAATAAACCATAAATACAGATTTTTAAAAAAATTTAAGTCACTTTACAAATACAAATAAATGTCAGTCATTACATGAATAATTAAAAAGATTGTTCTGAAAAACAACAAAAAAAAATTGATGATTCCACATTCTTTCAGGTTTTTAAAATACCTGAATGCTGGAGCTAAGGTTGCTACTTTTGCAGAGAACCTGGGTTCAGTTGCCAGCATCCCTGGTGGGCAGCTCACAACCATCTATCTATAACTCTAGTTGCAGGAAGTACCTTTTCTGCCCTCCTGGGGCACCAGATATACATATAGGCACTCACACATATGTATAAAATAAATCTTTTTCAAAGTTGTACCAACTGAAATAAAGGAGAAATCACTTTATAAGTGATCATAGTGGACCTTACACGTGGGGAAGTAGTTAAGTGTACCCCAGATGGGATGACTCCAGCGTGTGTGCCTGTGTGGCCCCTGGGCTTCATCTCCCCCCAGTGGCATGGGTGTCGCTTCCTCCCCTCAGGTGCTTGTCCTCTCACTTGTTCGTCTGCTCATGCCTTTTTTGCTGCTGAGCTGCTTCTCCTGTACCCAGTTGTGGAGCCTGTGTGGTCACATCGTAAGGGATGTGCAGAAGCGTTAGTGATTTTCCTTCTCAGCATCAGTGTGCTTTATCTTCACTCCCCTCCCTCCCACTTTTCCTTTTCTTTCCGTTTTCTCACATCTTCCTTCTGGAGACATCCGCATTCCCAGCATGGCTTTGGTGACTAAGTCATCTCTCTTTCTTTCAGTTNAGAGCGCACTAATGTATGAGAAGTTTTTCTCATTCAGAAAAACCAGACTTGACTTTTCTGTCAACTCTCTTCGACCATTTTAAAACTATGTTAGATACATGTTCATTTGGAAACATTTCACTTAGACAATGTATGCAATTGCTTCCTTGGGTCTACAACTCTTGTCTTTGCAGGATTTGTGAGATCCAGGCTGTTGACTGCACTACAATATCCTCATTCACCGTGAGAGAGTGTGAGGGCTCCAGCAGGATGGGCTCGAGGCCAAGGCGCTACTTGTTCACAGGCCACACGAACGGCAGCATCCAGATGTGGGATCTGACCACGGCTATGGATATGGTCAACAAGAGTGAGGACAAGGGTACGTAACCACACAGGAGGATGTTTGTCACAAGCTGACCTTTGACCTCGGATTTGATTGGATGCTTCTCTCCTAAGATGCAGGCGGCCCCACTGAGGAAGAGCTGCTCAAGCTGCTAGACCAGTGTGACCTGAGCACGTCCCGCTGTGCTACCCCCAACATCAGTCCTGCCACGTCTGTGCTTCAGCACAGCCGCCTGCGAGAGTCCAACTCCAGGTGGGTCAGAGAGTGGATGGTACAGCCTAATGNACTTGATGCTGCAAGCACACAGTTGGAGAAGCTTTGATTTTCAAAGTACATTTTGAAGTNCAATTAGTTGCTGTTGAATTGTTCAAATACTAATAAATTTTTATTTGTATGCATAGCACATTCTTTTCATAGGAAAGCATTTTAAACTTTTATTGAGTTTGTTCTTTGACAGTTTCATACATGTATAATGTGCAAAGAAAAAAATACTATGGTCTTTCATATATGTGGCATGATTGACCCCTGGACTTCATACATGCCAAACATACTCTTTACCGCTGAACCTGACCTGCTTTTTAACTCTTTGGAAATTTATTAGTTATTTTTCTGTTGTTGTGATAAAACACCATACCAAAATAACTTATAGAAGAAGTTTATTTGAGCTTAAGATTCCAGAGAGTTAAGAGTCCATCATGGTGGGAAGCATGGCGTCAGGCAGCAGGTGGCAGGCATGGGTAGCTGGAGCAGGAGGCTGAGGGCACACATCCTGAACCACAAGACAGGGCAGAGAGAATGAANTAAAAATGGTGCAAGGCTTTAGATTCCCAAAGCCTGGCCCCAGTGACATACTTCCCCCAGCAAGACCACACTTCCTAAGCCTTCACAAACAGCATCACCAGCTGGGGACCAAGTGTTCAGATGCCTGAGACTATGGGGACATGGATCATTCCAACCCTGTGGGAAATGACTGGCAGTTGGAATGCCATTGTGTAATCAATAACTCACTGTATGAGGATTCTCTAGAGTCACAGAACTTACAGAACGAATCTCTCTACATATCTATGAATATAAGAGAATTTATTGGAATGACTTAGAGGCTGCAGTCCCACAAGGCTGGGTGTCTCAGCTGGGCTTCTGTATATACTGGAATCCCAAAGAAGTAGGCTTCAATGCCAGTGAAGGAGTGGATGTGCGGACAAGGTGAGNGCAAGCAGGGGAAGAACAAAAGCTTCCTTCTTCCTTGTCCTTATATAGGCTTCCAGCAGAAGGTGTGGTCCAGATTAAAAGTGTGCCTTCCAACTCAAGATCTGGGTTAAAGGCCTGTGTCTTCCCGCCTCAAGATCCAGATCAAAAGTCTGTGTCTTCCAGCCTCTAGATCTGGATCACAGGTGTGCCCTCCGTTACTGGATTATAGTTCGTTCCAGATCTAAGTCAAGTTGACAACCAAGAACAGCCATCACACTTACCCTGAATTAGGAAGATCATGTATCAATTGCATACGTTGTGGAGTTTTTGTTCTTATTGCTCAGGTTCAGTGCTAGTCAAAAGTGGTTAAGTTATCTTTTCTAAGTTCATATTATGGCATTGTGTACTTAGTATAATGAAATACTTTGCCTTTTCCACCATATTGACAAACAATTTCAAATTCTGGGAATCCAAGGGCCAAATATTGAGTTACATTGATTCCTTGTTGGTTTTAGAGTCTATTTTCCTTTTTTCCCTGCTATTTGAAATGTTGGTTTGATCGTGAATGTATGTACGGTATTACTTATGTAGTAATCNTATGTAATATGGTCTACTAGACAAATACATTCTTACAGTGAGGTGTAGATAGTACTATGCCTTGTATGTTTTTATGATGTTTTAGTTGGCAGTTTAACTGCTGAGATACGCTCCTGAGACCTTAAAGTAAAATCCTAACTGATATTGTTAAAATCTGTCCTTCAGTCTTCAGCTCCAGCACCATGAAACCATCCATGAAGCAGCCACTTACGGTGCCACGCGGCCTTACCGAGAGAGCCCTTTGTTAGCCAGAGCAAGGAGGACTGAGAGTTTCCATAGCTACAGGGACTTCCAGACTCTTAATCTCAACAGAAATTTAGAGAGGTCTGTCCCAGAAAATGGTCACATGGGTCCAACACAGGCTGAAGTGAAAGGGGCAGCAGGAGAATGCAATATGTCTGAGAGAAAGTCCCCTGGGACAGAGCTCAGATGTGTGAAAGAGTTAGATGGTGGCCTAGAAGTGCAGAGAACAGCTGAAGGGTTGTCAGAGTCCAAGAAAAGGTCATCAGAGGATGAAAATGAGCATAAAGTGGAGTTACGGAAGAAAGGCTTTGAAGCAGGAGGATTCCTTGGAAGAAAGAAGGTTCCCCATCTGGCATCCTCACCAAGTACCTCTGATGGAGGGACCGACTCTCCTGGTACAGCATCCCCATCTCCAACAAAGACCACTCCGTCGCCTCGGCACAAAAAGAGTGATTCCTCGGGCCAAGAGTACAGCTTGTGAACTCACCAAAGTGCATGATAGTTTTGATAAATTTACATGAAAAACAAAATTCCCTGGGTTTCAGTACATTGGCTTTTACATCAAAACTCTATAGGATACAATTTGACCAGTTTAGTGTTTTCTGGGCNGACTCTTCTGAGGCAGGAGCAGAGCATATTCTCCTAAGGGGGCGCAGTGATGCATTCCTTGACAGCTTGGAAGTAGCCCTAGTCCTGCAGGCACGTGTAAGAGCAGTTTGTAAGCTGGAGTCATTTCTGTGTTGCCCTCTCTGCTGGTTTTTTTTGTCCTAGCACCATGGTAGTGCCCTTAGAGCATGTGAGGCAGTGGGCCGTGTTCCTAGTTCACTTGCCCAAGGCTTGTCTTGCAGTGGCTGGTACCTTAACGTTAATCACAGAATCTCCTTGGAATGTGGCTCCCAACCCTGTGATTGCGAAGTGTTTACTAGATACTTGATGAGGTGCTATGTTGTGAAAAAGTCTCATGTAACTTAAAACACTATTATTGGACCCCAGGTTCCACTGTGCACTACGTCTTTAGGGTTGTTTTACTTCATTGTGGTCATTTTCTGATTCTTGTTGGGAAATAATGCAGCATGCGCCACCAGTGTTTGATTCCTGAAGTCTCTCCAGTGGGAACAACTGTCTGTGTTTGAATAGATAAAATAATAATGACAGGGGAAGCCGGGTGTCCAGAAGGACAGCCCTCCATTTGCTGGTCCACCTACTTTAGGAGCCACTGTGTTTTTGCAGTGTTTCACAAGATTGGAGTCTGGATTTGGAGTAAAATGCTTCTGTATGTAAAACTGTTGTTTTGACTTTATTTTGAACTCTTGAGGGCAAAAAAAAANTTTTTGTACATTTTCTTCATTTAATCAGAATGGTTTACCCATTTCTGCAAATGGAGAAAATGTAAATTTAAACCCATGAGTGAATGATGTATAATTCCCATTCCCAGAAGTATAATGAAGTTGGAAAAAATTCTTTAAAATTAACTATATTGTCAGTGGTTTCACAAAGAATTCCCTTGTATTTATTTGTCAATTAAATCAAATGAGAAAGGTTAAGGCAGTGTGTCTTCAGTTATTTAAGGAACATTATCCTGTTTAAGTTGTANCTATGTGTGTGTGTAAAAAAAGAAATGTTTTATTTACCATGTAAGGAGATCACTAAAGAAGAGAGGGAAAGCTGGTTGGGACTAAAATTTCATAGAAAGATGGTGTGAACCTTAATCCCATCCTGACAATTGGAGGCCAGCCTGGGCTATATCATGAGCCTTTGTCTCAGAAACATGGAAGAGTAACTTAGAGCATGGATTGCAGCTTTCTGCAGGTCTAGCCTTGTGCCCTCCATCTACAGGAGCGCTGGATTCTACTTGTCTAGATCGCTGTGCCTACACTGTCAAGGTGGTGACTCAAAGAACAATAATGAAACCCATCTGTATACTCTATTGCAAAAAGGAAAAACACCAATTTCATGATGAAAATAGTATAAGTCATTTTGTTGTTCTACGAGTGGGTAAGTATTGTTCTCATCTCACAGTGATGGCGCAGACCACAGAGGATAGTAGTAGCCAGTGGCTGAGCCAGCTTTTGGACTGAGTGAGGTCTTTTGTTTGAAAAACCTACAGTTTCCTCCTTGGCTTTCCCATTAGGATTGCCTGGCCTGGTGTTAAATATAGTTGTCCCAGTCCTCTTCCAACTTTGCTGAATTTGAGTGTCTGGTAGTGGGAACTCATCTGGGGAAGGGAATCACAATTGATTGTAGTGTACATTGGATCAGAACATGCTCAACACATTCTGGTTTCTTAATAGGTATGCCTCTGTCATTTTTCATGTGTATCTCAGGATTGCTAGAATGTTCTTTCGTAAGTATATTAAACCTAGTTCACATTTAAATATCTATTCACACCGTCTTTATGTGCATTACGCCTGCATTGTTTTACCCATCCTTTGCTTTCCTCACCGGTTGTAGTATTTGTATGTGGATGCTAACATGAGTGCTAGAGTAGCGTAGCAAACTCTAACAGACTTGTGAACGCTTGGGTTCTTTATGTGTTGTAGTGCATGTTGAGGGGCATGTTGAGGGGGACAGGAAGGCAAAAGAGTTCTGAGGTGGAGGCTTCTTGTTCCCAGAAGACAGTGGGAGGAGAAATGGCAAGAAGGAGTGGGGAGGTTGTCTAGACAGGACAGACGGGGAAGGGAGGACCCAAGAGCCCTGTAAAATACAACCTAGAATCCCTTCAGCAGACTCCCAGACTTCGGGTCCCTCTCAGCCTGAAGAGANAAAGCTGTTCCATTTGCTTCCTTGGCAGCTGGGTCTTCTGCCTTTCCCAGATGTTAAATTCTTTGTCTAGCTCTGGGAAAGTACTCAGTGATCCCCTAGACAAGAACCAGCACCCTATTACATTTCCTGGGGGGCTCATCCAGGATTTGAGATGACATCTATGCACGTGTACTTGACTGAAAATCAGGAGAAGACTTGGTGGAAGGTCCCTTCCCTTCANTGGGACTCTCCACCCNGNTAGCTCTCAGCTCACCCAGAGAAGGGGAATAGCGAGTTGGTAGAGTAGTGTACTTTTATCTTGTGACTGGGTGGGGGAGTTCTGCTGCCACTCCTCAGCCAAGAAGCACAAGTGCTGAACCCCAATAATAATAATATTGATTATCATTGATCATATTCCTGGTGAAGAATAATGAGAGAAGGCTAATTCCTTACTGGGTATGTATGGAGAATGTCACTCGGGTCATCAGATTTTAAGCTGAGTGCAGACACCGGGGCCTGGGCTGGCTGGATAAGGAGAAACTTGTTCACCTTTCTGTTTCTTGAGCTGTTCTAGTTCTTAGTTTTATTTTTCCACAGAGCAGAGAAAGTGGTGCCAAGCTTGCTTTGATTTGAGNTGGAGAGTGCCTGCAATTCCAATTGGGGCCACTAGGAGGTGGGGAGCGGGCAAAGTCCTGTCTCTGAGTAAGAAAGCTTCTTACTGCTGGCACCCCAGAGGGGCTTTAGCTGTTGGTCCAGAACACCGTGGCTACTGCAAGCTCCAAGATGTATACTGTGTGAGGGAGGCTGAGGAACAGGGTCTCCCATAGCTGCACTGCCTGGCTGACTTTACACATGCTCCCTACACACACACACCTTTCCCAGATCCCCCGTCCTTACTGTGTGCAAAGCTCTCTGTTGGCATTGAAAGACAGTGGGCTCTGGAGGTCCCCCCTGCCCCACCAATGGAAGGACACTGGCTGTGGAGCAGTGGGTAAAGCGTGGCAGTAGGATTGCACACACTTGTAGGAGGCCCTGGACTCGCTTTCCTTCCAGCACTGCTACAGTCAGTCCCTGGAGGAAATACGACCCTATCTCAGTAGCNTAGCTTCATGTACCTCTTGGTTCCTGGAGGCTTAAGAGCCTTCCCAGCCATGTGCCTCTGGACTAAGATGGAAAGACTTGGGACGTTCATGTGAGTTTGCATTAGTGCAGGGCCAGGTGCAGGACAAGCTCAGTTGGGAGGCTGGAGGGGAAGGCTCTTTCTGCCCTGCATCTCCAGTGGCTGGAGCCTCTTTGCCTCCCNTCTGTATCTGCTTCTCCTCCAGGTCTGTGCACTCAGGTGAACTATTGGTCACTGGAAACGTCTTAACCCTGGCCTTCACATCCTGTGAAGCCGGAGCAGAGCTTCTAAGCTCCTGTGGCTTAATGCCACGTTGAGGCATAGAAAATGGCTCCTAAGGTAAGCCAAGTATTCTGAGGGATAGTAGTAGCATCAGATATCTTGGAAGCAAATGGAACTGTGAGTACCTGGGCCCAAGTTCATGCAGGGAGAGACAAGGGGACAAGATGACCCTGAGAAAGACTAGAGGAACTGGGAATTATAGGGGACTGAGGCACAGGTAGGTGTGGAGATCCCACTGCTCAGTCTGGCCTCTACCCAGGAAAAAACAGGGTGGCAGAGAAAGGGCTGACCTAAGACTTTCCTCCTCNNTCTCAGTGCAGACTAGACAAATGGGTTGCAGATTCTCCCATCGTCCAGTNGGCTGCTTCCTATAGCACTGGGCATAACTAGACTCTAAGACACTAAAAACAAAACCTGATTTTCTTTTGCCAGATATAGCCCCAATTTATTCTGGGATGTTTCCCTTGCATGAGATGATGGGAGAATTCACACCCACCTTTGTTCATGGAGCCCACTCATGAGAAGAACCAAAAGAAAAACAGGTTATTGAGTCTTTCAAGTTGTCTGTCTCCATTTGCAAACACCCAGAAATTGATTGTGGGTATAGGCTTCCAAGCAGTTGCCCCTCAAGTCTAACTGGGCAAGGTCTCATATTAGACCATTGGGAAAGGCAGGCCAGTTTGAGCCTCCCTGATCGTGNGTGCTCCAGTGCCCACCCAGGGTTTTATAAAGTTTAAAGGCTCCAAAAGGAAAGAAGACTGTTTTCTGTGTCCCTCCATCCCTGTCCCCATTGCATGACCCAGTAGGTGATGAGACTCGTCTGAANCAGTCTCTACTGGTTATAAGGACAAGGCATTTTGGGTCCAGNCAGCTGTCAGTGGACTCAACAGCAAGTCTGTTTATTGTAAANGACTGTGTTCAGTTTTAGAGAAGAGCAAATAAACGCCGTGTGTGTGCATTAAATTCTGTGCTGTTGGAGTTCCCTGAGACGCTGGCTCTAGAGATGTCAGATCNAGGCGTATCCTGAATCAGCTGGCCCTCTGGCTGTTTCTCCCTGCCACAGAATCTAAGAGTAAAGCCATCGTGACATACTTATGATGAAAATAAAGCAACTAATGAAAAAACAAAAAAACAAAAAACCCTCCTCTGTAGTAAGTCCAGCACCACAGTTTGCTTTATCTGCTATTCACTGTTGTGGTAGATCACTCTGTGCTATCTGAAGACTGGTGTTTTCTGTAAGGTTTACCTAGGAACTCACCAAGCCCCTCGGAGTANCGACNTGTACACAGGTGGTATTAAGTTACTACAGTTGCAGTTTGGATTCAACCTTCTTTTATTAAAGCGCTGTTACACAACACTATCTTTGAAGCCAAACAGCTGCCATGGCATCTACCGAGCCAACTTGCAAAGATTGTCACAGGTAGGTTTGCTCATGTCATTAAGTCTCATAAGAAAGCTAGAAAGCATACACAAGTTANNGGGGTCTGGGCAAGTTATATATGGTGTGTAACAGGTCAGAGTTCAATACATTAATATCAAACTTCTGCTTGTTACTCATCTCTGTAGCAATTCCAAGGACTGGCTTAAAGAACAGAATTGTATCTAAATGAAGTTTAAGTGTTTGGTTCCCCCTGCCCCCAAGCATAATATCTAAATATTACTCAGTGGTTAGAAGGCTAGTGAAGGCAGTTTGGTATTTTGAAGTGTTGAGGGAATCATACTAATGTGGTCAGAGGGATTAAAATGAAGACTGTTTCTCCTCTCCCTCTCAAGGTCAGCTAGGTCCCAGGGGCCTCTGAGGTATAACTGCAGGGAATCTCCTGTTGTCTTGTTGAGGGAGGCTATGGAGAAGCCATCCAGTGAGCTCTAACCTGTATTGAGTGTACAAAGAGGCATGTCAACAGGGGGATTTCCACCGTATTTCTAAAGGAAGCCATGGTCAAACACGGTTTCTACCCTCACATAGATGGAACAACTGGTAAGAGAAAGGGTTTCGGGAGCCCGAGGTTCCTCTCAAGCCCCAGTGACCCGAGGACCAGACCCTCATCTGGCCTTGACAGTTAAAAAGAAGTGATTAATGTTGGCTGCCTGTATGGTTTGAAACACACAGCAGGAAAGTGTCACAAAAGAATAAGATGATTGCTATGTTTCCTTCACACTCCAAGGGATCATCCTCCCTAGACATTAGGCTTAGTCCTCAGGAGGTGTTGTTTAGACAATATTTCTCACTAATGATTTGTTCCTGATCAGAAAAATGCTACCCCGATGTAGGACCTCATGATCCTGGTTCAGTTCAATACTGTAGCGCCTACCTGCAGCCATGAGAGGCAGACNCCCTTAGCTGTAACCTAAAAATTATGAGAGATAAAGCTTAGTGGACTGGCCAGTTCTGTTTCCACTTCAAAACTTTTGGCAAGACAGGAAAATGAATGTTGTGATCTGTGTACAGGCACTGTGGATGCCCTGCCACTTTAGTTGTGACAAGGGGTAGAAGTGTTTAATCCCGCTC
>LZPO01097463.1:38820-60665 GCA_001675575.1 Neotoma lepida
GAAATAGATGCTAAAATTCTTAACATTTTTCTTATTTATTACATTTTACTGTTATCCATCCACCTAGCATTCTTTGTCCTATTGTAGCAGAATGATAGATTATGTAATGATCATCCACCTCTCATCTGTGTGTTGAGTACTGCCATGCTGTCACTTGGAATCCTCAATGGTGAGAGCACAGACACCATGGAAGTGGGCAAGTATATTTTTCTCTTGGCAGGACTGGCTATCGTTCATCTATACTGTTCTGCTCTTCAGTGAAGGGCAGTCCAGGCAGAGGCTGAATGTGTTCCCCAAGCTCTTGGGTGAGCATGCATGTGCTCTTATCCCTATACAATTACCCATACTATTTAAAATTATATTCTAGTTTGGACTCTCTGGTCCATATTTTCTTCCAATGTACATAATGAGTTATATATAGCACATTAGTGTTTAGAGACCCACATTTTAGTCATTTCTTGCATGTTTTCACATATTTATGGATTCAATATTGAATCAAGAGGACCTCTCNTCTTAGTGTTGGTCTAGTATTTAGTTATTTATTCCCTGTGAAACAATGACAGGAAGCAAAGTAAGGAAGTGGAGGAGACTGGGTATTTTATTCACTTTGTTTTTTTTCAGTACAAAAGCAAAATATCTAAGCTTCATAACTAAAAAGAATTGGTTGTAACCTCCAGCCCTCATCTGGATGCTCCTTGGCTTTCTGGCCAATGCTGACAGTGAACAGGAATAGTCAACATAGTTGCTTCATGGGCATATCATAAAGGACTAACTATAAATTTAGACAGCAGACACTGAGAGTTGTCACAGTGTGCTTTGATTATCATATGGACAGCAGGAACCTAAATGTTGTCCATAGNAAATGAGAAATATATTTTGGGGGAGTCTAAGGCACCTTGCCCAGGACTGGAGCTGAGAATGTGAGGGTCAGAGAATGAAGAGATTTAGGAATGGTTTGTATAGGAAGTGACCCTTTGCTGATTCAGCCTTCATTTGGGGGTTGTAGTCTTGAAGTGGATGAACCCTGCTGAAGAGGGAAGAGGGACAAGGAAGGACTTGAGCAAAAGGAAGAGGGAGAATGAAGTGGAAAGGCTTAGAGCTGGGTTTACAACTGAGATAAGAAAACCAACTAATAAGAATATCCCCAAGGGCAGGAGGGGACCAGGAGATGCTTGTCAGGAAAACTAGAATTGCATTGAACATTCGTGACTAGTCAATGAAGGTGACCTGGGGCGAAACATGTATCCTGCAGTCATCAATATGGAAGTCAAGGACAAAACTGAGGAAGAGGTTTCCATCCAGTAGTGGGGAAGTAGAAGGGTATGGGGGAAGGGAGAAATGGAGATGGCTTGTGTAGACTGCACTTTGGAAAAGNTTTGTGGTACCAAGAGAGGGAGTGGAGCTTATTAGCATCTGGAGAGAAGTGGCTTTATAGCCAAGTGGACACGGAGAAGACCAGCGGTATGGTCCTCAGGCTGAGGCTGAAGGCAGGTAACGTCAGATGCAGGCATGCATCTGCCTTGGATGAAATGGAGAACAAACTACTGACTCATGACTTCTCCCACTCCCTGCAAAGAGTTAGCAGTTGGGTCTGGCTGTGGGTTTGTGCAGAGCAGCAAGGCTGGGGAGCAAGTGAAAGCTTGCACGAGTTAGGTCAGAGAGGAGGAAGTTCAAGTGACCTGGGAACAGGGATGCTGGGAGGTGGGCAGCTGAGCATGGTGGCGATGTCTTCGGAGCATCCCACTTACTACATATGGGATCTGCCCTGTCACTTAGGTCTTGCTCAGGGTCATTTAGGTCTTGCTGAGGGGCAGATCAACTTGGGGTCTAGGTTCAGCAGCTTCAGGTCATGTGAATGTCCCCTGGGATTCCAGAACACAATCCAAAGACCCTGAAATTGCTGAAGGTTTTTTAAGTGATAAAGTTTTTAAATGACAGAAAGAACACAAATCAAATAATTTCATGCATAAAAAGCCAAGTATGAAAATTTTAATTATATTATGATTTCAGATACAATAAAAACTGTGTAAGTAGAGAAGAATGGAGTTGATTAAGTCAACTATTGACAATTGTTGCCTCTAAGTGGTGGGATTACAGGTAGAACTGGCTTCCTGTTTATGTGACCACATGGGTACACAGGTCTTGCACGGAGGAGTCCTGGGGTTAGCCTGATGCTATGTTCTTGATTTATTGGAATTCTGAGTAAGTTTTGAACCAGGAACTCCATTTTCATTCATTATTGCACCCCACAGATTATGTTTCTTGTTCTGATAACTATTTACTCTATTCCTAATACCTTTCCATAATTTTTATTTGTGTGTGCACATGTGTGGAAAGTTGCACATTTGTTTGGGTGTACATGTGTGTGTGTAGGGAAAGCAGAGGTTAACAGTGGTAGTCTGTCTCAGGCTCTGTTCCCCTGTTTTTTAAGACAAAAACTCTCATTGACTCAGAGCTCACCAAGTAGGCATGGTTGGCTGCCAGCAACCCTCAGAAACCACCCATGTGCCTCCGCAGTGCTGGGATGAAGAGTGTGTGCCTCTACATCCAGGCTTTTCCATGTGCGTTCTGGAGACCTGCCTGAGGTCGTCAGGCTTTCTGTGACTGAGCTATCTCCCCAGCCCTAATTTTCATATTTTAAACTATATATATACATATATATCACTGGCTGCTCTTCCAGAGGACCAGGGTTCAATTCCCAGCACCTACTAGCAGCTCACAACTGTCTATAACTCCAGTTCCAGGGGATCTGGCATCCTTACACAGATATATATGCAGGTAAAACATCAATGCACATAAAATAATAAATAAATAAATTATTTAAAAAAACAAAATAGGAATGAAGCNATTTTATAAAAATCTAATTAATTGGTTAACAGTTAACATTGCATGTCCGTTTCAGCACTGGATTGCTCTTTTGCTCTTCTTGACATGCCATATCTCACGGCTTTGGGGAAGTGTGTGGAGGAAGGAAGGGNGGGGAAGGATCCTTGGGAAGTGGGCTTAGACAGGCATGGTGGCACACACCTGTAAGCCCATCTACATAGTAAGTTCCAGGCTAGCCTGGACTGCCCACTTGCCCTGGACCTTTATCCTCTTAAATGCCATGGGGTTTTTCTCCATGCTGTCTCAGTGGCAGTCCATGCGACCGAATACAGGCCGTACAGTCCTACTGGCCTCCCTGTTCTCATACAATATCTTCTGTACCAGGTATCACCCACGAGTACTCACTTTCCTTCTTGGTGCTGAAGCTGGTCCACCCAGAAGCCGTGCTGCCCGCCTCATTGCGGACCACTACTTGCACCCTGTAGGCAGTATAAGGCTGCAGCCCCACTAGGCTGGCTCTGTGCCCAAGGCCCTGATACTTCGTCTCTGTGTGGCTGGGAGGGCAGGGTGGGGCTGAATCAGGAGGACAAGCCCGGTGCAGCTGCAGTTCATAGCTGGAACAGGCAGAGGAGAAAGAAGGCAGGCAGTGGATCTGTTTATCTGTCACTTTTCAAAGTTGCTTATATTTTTGGGGAGAAGACATTTTGCAAACTTTTTAAAAATTCCATTTTCAGGAAACGGCTTTCAGAGACCCTGCATTGATACTGCAGGGACAGAGAATTGAAGTTACATAGAAAATGAGTGGGGTTGCCTCACGTACAGGTGTGGATAGCCACCCAGAAGACAGTCTGGATGTGGGTGTGTGGGTGTGTGGTACATATTCTCACGCAGGTGTGAACAATCTGTGTGCAGACCAGAGGATTAAGCTTTATTTTTATGTGTATGGGTGTTAATGTCTGCCTGTATGCCTGTACACCAAATATATNCAGTGCCTGTAGAGGCCAGAAGAGGGCATAAGAACCACGGAAATTGGAGTTACAAATGATTATGAACTGCCATGTGGGTGTTGGGAATTGAACCCAGGTCTTCAGAGAGCAGCCTGTGCTCTTAACTGCCGAGCCATCACCTCCAGCCTCATCTCTATCTTAATTTTTTGAGACAGCATCTCTCACTGGCCTGGAGTTGCCAAGTATTTTAGGTTACCTGTCCAGGGAGCCCCAGGGCTGTACCTACCTCTGCCACCTTAGCATTGGAGTATCTAAGTGTGTGGGCTTCTATATGGGTNCTGGGGATCAAACATGAGTTCCCATGCTTGCATGGCAAGCCATTTCTCCAGCCTCATGAGTAGTCACTTCCATTGATGAAGATTAGGGGTTTGGTT
Organism: Neotoma lepida; assembly: GCA_001675575.1. NCBI lineage: Eukaryota > Metazoa > Chordata > Mammalia > Rodentia > Cricetidae > Neotoma > Neotoma lepida. The sequence continues at coordinate 43,028 of LZPO01097463.1, forward strand.
CTCTTAAGAGGAGAGGGATACNTTCTCTTTTACTTAGAATACAGGAAACCCCCCTCCCTCCAGATTGCTCNGAATGAAGACTGTTCTTTGAGACACTGACCCTCCTGACATTTTAACTTAGGTCGGGGCAGTTCCCAGCTAACCACAGAGGTCTCTCTTGCTCCAGCTGAGGTCAGCAGAGCACACGGTTCCAGAGAACCCCAGGGGAGTGTCTCCTTTTAGTAAATGCGAACACAATGCATGGTCTCTCTTGCTTCCAGATGCTTTCATTGTTCACCTTGCTCTCAGCTGGTTTTATGGCTCAAACACTTCTCAAGTAACAGAACTGCTCAAATGAATGTTTTCTTCTGTATGCATCTCTTTTGTAACCATTTGGGGACCTCTGGCTGGTCACATGCCTCTGTGCCATGTCTCTTTTGGCTTACGCATCTGTTCCACTGACCTGTGAACAACACCATTAGGGAGCCGAGGCGGTGTCCACTGGAAGGAGGCCATCCTTGAGCCCAGTGTTTGGACCTGAGGTGGAGACAGCCCTGAGGGTGGAGCAGACTGAGTCCTCAGTTCGGCTGTTGGTCCTCTGCTGCAGCAGTTGAAACAGGTGCAGGCCTCAACCCCAATGGCATATGTGGTGAAGGGTCTCAGGTCATGAAGGGTCTGCTGAGTGGCCATGCCTTCAGATAGCTGAAGGAGAGAGGAGCAGATGAGAGAGTGTCACAGGTTAGAGATGGTGTGCCTCCTTCTCTGAAAGGAACCCCACACTCTGGGAGAAGCAAAGAGGCACTTAGCAGAGTGTTAACTCTTAGAANGGCCAATCCCGATGGAGGGGTGTTTACAATAGAAGAGTTCGGTAAAAGTTGGATGCAACAAGAAAGAGGTGACAAGGTAGAGTCTCTCTTCCCTAACCTTAGGAACATACTAGAAAATGGAACCNAATACACAAAATATGGGTTGAATTCAATGACTTTCAAAAAGACTCCTTTGCAACAANATGAAACAAAAAAATCATAATCCGTATTTGAATTATATTTTTACCACTAAATTTCACATTCTGCTGCAATAACTTGCATGGAACTTATGCATCTATAATGCGCTGGAATCCATGTCAGGGGAGGGTGCAAACATGTTTGCTTGTAGCCTCCCTTCCTCAAGGAGGGCTGTTTTTGCATAGCCATTTGTCTCTGTAGGACTACAAACTCCCAATTTCTGTGGAGCAAACTTGGGTTGTCATTTGGAAAAGACATGTTAGAANTAGAAATTCTTTTCCACATAGACATAAGTAACACAATTAAGGAGCTACTTGCTATTTTTTTTNAATGCATACAATGTACTCCAAATAGAAATTATTTGGATTTATTAATATTTTCATTTTATAAGCATGGATAATCAAGGGCTGATTGTATTTACATCATCTATATTTATTGAATACGAAGCCCTGTAGAAAATATGCTAATATCCCTTCAGCATTCACTAGGAGCCTTGCCTGCATGTGGGTCTTCTTTGGGAATTGTGTTTCAACACAGGGTATGCTGGCCTCAGAGGATTTCTCCACACTTGCCCAAATCATTCCCTAAATTGGTCTAAATAATTCATAATGTAATACTGGGATCTGCACAATCTCTCTATAAGCNTATGTGAACAAAGCATTATAATCTCCACTTACTCATGAGCCACAAGGGAGAGACCCAAGGCATGCCACAGAGGCAAGAGACAAGAGAGTAGAGACTAGGTGGCTCTCAGTCTGTCACCTACATAGTGTACATATCAGCTTATCAGTGGGTTCCTAGCTGTAAGGAACATTACATACTAGTCTTTTCTGTCAAATACTGAAAAATTTCTGTTAATGACAAGGAATTAAAATATTTTTATCTTTCTTACCTTGTAAAACCTTTACATAAATATTTTAATGCCCCCACCCAGAAAAACTTTCATTTACCGCCCCATGCCCCAGATTCTGTGAATTTAAGTGATTTAAGCAATATCCTTTCTAGTTTCCCTTCATTTCCTTTAAAACTAGCCAATCTCAAAAGACTATAAGGTCAGACTCCAGCCAATGGGGAAAGACATGGCCACCACTCGTATTAGAATAAACACCAAATAAACTTCCTGTCCGTGTCCCAGTGTGCTGGCTAGCTGAGTTTGGGTCTTGGTGCCCCCTTTTACAAAAGCAGTCGCCTCGCCAAGCTACTTTTGCCTTATTGCCGTGTTCCAACTTGCAACACTAATGTCATTCTTTCTTTGTTTCTGGCATGGCCTCCCTCTCAACAACAGGCATGGTTACAACCCGCTGTAATAAGATCCCTCCATGCTCTTTTCTGTCCCCTGACTTTCCTCAAATGTGTTAACGACAGCTGTGNAGACAGCTGTGCCCAGTGGTCCTGCCTCTCTGAGCAGGTGGAACTTTCTTGAATTCACCTTCACCCACAGAGACTGGATTTTCCTTGTGTTAGATATCTGTGTGTGTCAAAACTGGAGTTCCCGGGACATTCTTTGCTTCATCTTTTCCTTTTCATGCTAACATTTACTCCATCAACCTTATCATGTATACACGCCACCATTCTTCAAGTACCTGGCCTCTATTTTTCTAAATTAAATTAATTTGCATATGTGTAAAGTCTTCGATTATTTTATGTCCCTGAAATCTTCAGTGCCACCCCNGGCCCTTGTCCCAGTTTGGATGTTTTCTGTTTCCTAAAAGCTCAGTCTCTCAGAAGGANCTTCTGTTGATGACAAGGCACCAAGAGTACACGCATAAGAAAGGATGGAGGAGGACAAAGCCAGAACACAGAGGCAGCTGCTTTTCAGAAGAGCCCTGCTGAGTGTCAGCTCTTTGCCCTGTGTGCTCACCACGGTGTGAGTCGTGCTGGAGTTGGAGAACAGCCGGTAGAGGCTGATGTCCCCATTGGGTCTCTCGGGTGTGCTGATGTTGACCACTGCTTGAGTGGAGGAGACAGTGTGGAATGTNGGCGCCTTGAGACCTTCTGGTGGGGCTGGTCCAGTTCTACACCGAGTCCAGTTACTTGGGGCTTTTCCTGCAGAATTCACTGCCCATACCTTAAAAAAGAATCAACAAGACCAATCAAAACAAAGGTACCCCTCACACTGGAAAAGAATGTCAGGCATGGNCTTAGGAGTGCACAGCTTTACTGGGAACCAGAGGCATGTAGATCTCTGTGAGTTCAAGGCCAGTCTGGTCTACAGAGTGAGTTCTAGACCAGCCAGGGTACAGTGTCTCAATAAAAAGTAAAAATAGATAGATAAATCAGCCACTCAAACCAGCTAAAGACAATAGAAGAGGATGAATTTTGATCTTGCAAGTTTGTAATTACAAAGGATTATAGGACAAGAAGGGAGACAGGTAGACTGCCGCTGGCTGAATTGCTCCTCTCTGCCTCTGTGGGGCAGCGGAGTGGTTTTTTGTCAGGCCCTTCAGACGGGATGGATCCCTGGACTCCATAAAACTCAGCAATTCTTAAACACTGTCTCCATTAAATCTGCATGAAAATCAAATTTCCTTTCATCAAGGAGGGGATAAACATATGGGGAGATGTATAATCTTATTTATCAAGAACCATTTGTATAATTAAACACGAATATCCTAAAAGGTCGCCTTGGGTCGCCATTTGCATGAGTAAGTAATCTGTAGAGTGTCAGGTACAATAGACCAGGTGGATGGATGTGTGAGCACATAGGGTTAAATTAGGCCCAATAACAGCCAACCACACAGTGATCAATCAGAATGACAGATGGCAATGGTAACACGAGAAGACTCTGTCTCCAAGTGCTATTCCTTACTAAGCTCTCAGGTGCAGCTGTAACTTGGGGGAATTTTTCCCCCATTGCTTGTCTTTTACTCTGTCTATTAAAAAAAAACAAATTTCCATGGGCCTTTACAGACAAGTGTGGAAGCTTGCTTGGGTTTGTATGGACTCTCTCCAGGTGTGCGGTCTTGGGAGACATGCTGAGTGTTTAAAAACAAGCCATGTTGGAGAAAGAGCTGGAACACTCTGAAGTGAGAGCTGCGTCTTGTTTGTTCTTACATCAGTACACCTTCTGGAGAAGAAACACCTTGGCAGGCTTTTAACAGCGAGGCCAAGTCCTATCAGTGTTTGTGTTTCTTTCTGGGGCAGATGCCTTTGTGAGAGCAAACTTCTGAGGTTGGGCTGCTCGCTGTCAAATGTAAATCTCAGCCCCTTGCCGATAGGATTGCCAGCAGCTCCCTTTTCAAAAGAGAAAGCCAACCTGCTTTCCAGTGAAACCGGCTCTTTAAAGAGCGCTCTGTCTCTCCTGATTTGCATATAGTCACTCACATTTTTTACAAATTCTTTTTTTTTTCAAAGCCCTTTAAAATATTTTATGTTGTGTATGTGTGCGTGCTGCGTATGGGTTTGTAGATGAGGGCTAAAATTGTACTCTTTCTGGGAAACCAGGCTTTGGGTTCTGCGTGTTGCCGTTATGGGTAAATAAGATGCCAAGGGTCTGAAGGTCTAGATTAGGTCAGGTCCCTTAATGTGCGAGGGTGGAAGACATGTTGAGTAAATTGTCTCAGNTGAGCAGATTCCCTGTGTTGGGCTAGAGAGTGAGGAACAGGAGGCTGTCTCCATGATAGCNGGGCGTTTGCGAGCTGGTGTCCACATCAGGGTACCACCCAAGCTGTTCTTGTGCCCTCTGAAAAGGCCAAGGTCAGTCTTACAGGAGGGTAGAATACCAGGCTATTGATGAAGAGATCAGATGTCAAGTCCCAAGAGGGAGGGTGCCTGACTCAGGGGCCTGGAGACCAACTGCATTAACTGCAACCTTCCAGGGATGGAACGGAGGGGACGTTCACAGCCCATGAGTGACAAGATTCGAACAGACAATATTCTAGGAAAGATGTAAAATAGAGGACAAAGGTCAATATCAGATTCCCTGCCAGGAACTGGCTCTTGGCAATTTACAGGCATGCTGATATTAATCAGGGTCCCAAGAAGGAAGCCTGTGGAAGAAGGTTTGAGATCAGACAAATCCAGCAAATAAGTACTGAGTGCCTATACAGATAGCTGCCACGCAGGTCGGGAGCTGTGGGGAGAGATGCACTAAAGGGAGGTCACTAAAGGAANTACAGGGGACANTCTAGGCCAGGGCCAAAAGCGTTCACTTCTCTTTTTTTTAATATTAAAATTTAAAGTTAAAAACACAAGTGGGCTTCATTATGGCGTTTGCATACCAATATGTTATTACTTTTTGTTTTTAGCTGTGCTTTTCCACCCACTGCCCTTCCCTGCGCTCCTGTCTTCTTGCTGGGCTCCTGACTCCCTCTGAATAGTCCCCTTGCATTTCCATTCCACACGTTCCCCATTACCCCTTCATTCTTCCTCTCCTAGTTCTTTAGGATCTCTTCGTGCCCCATTAGAGTCCTTATTCTACTTCCCTGTTTCTACAAGTACACACATGTAAACACACGTACACATATGTATACTCATACACACGTACACACACCCAAAGTCTAGACTCCACATAGGAAGACAACATGCACTGTTTGCCTTTCTGAGCCTGACTCATTTTGCTTAACACAATGATGTTCAGCTATGTCCATTTTCCCGCAGACATTTAACTTCTTCCCTCTTTACAGNTGAATAACATTCAAGTGTATATGGACCACATTTTCTTTGTCCATTTATCTACTGATGGACATCTAGGCTGATTCCATACTACTGTGAGCAGCACAGCAGGAAATCTGGCTGTGAAAGTATCTCTGNGGATGTTGGCTCAGAGTCCTTTGGGTATGTGACCAAGTGGCTCATCATGCTCCATGCAGATGTAGCATGGCATTGTGATGCTACCCCTGGCACCTTCCTGTGCCACAGGCTTTGATCAGGTGGAGTCTTATATTCAAGATGTGATATAATCTAGTAATTTTATTATTTTTAATTGTGCATGCCTATTTGTCAGTGTGTAGATATGTGCACACGACTGCAGCTTCCTGAGGGGGCCAAAAGAGAGAACCACCTCCCCTGGCGCTGGAGTTGGAGGTAGTCATGAGCTTCCCCATGCGGATGCTGGGAGCCAAACTCAGGTGTCTTTCCAGTCCTCAGTCCATTGTATTTGAAAACAAGTGGGCCTCAGTGTATAGGTTTTAGTGTATTTGGGAATATTATCTTCTAAAATATAAATGATATAAAATCCCTGTCCTAGCAGGGAACGTACGTAGGACCTAGTATTGTCTCTTGTCTTTGACAAGAGACCTTCATTGCTCTTTTTCCCCAGACTTCCTTTTTAGTATTCAATCAATTTGAGATCAAAATAGCATTCATATAAATCAACATGCTTATGCAAAGTAGGCTCAGCCTATTTACATGAGGTACAGTGAAAATGAAAATGGTTACAGTGAGGGGAGAGCTGACAGACACTGCAGCATGGTGGGTCTCACAGCAGGAAAGGTACCTGTGTGTGACATACCAAATACCAGAAGAAAAGACAGAGACTCTGTGATGACGGCATTTCTCAGTCTCTGTGCTCTGCCCCCTTCCCCTTTCCATGCCCACTCCCTGTTAAAAAAAAGTCTATTATCAAATATTTATTACCATTTTTATCTGTGCCCAGCTAAGCAAGACATGGACTGAAGTATGTTCTGGGTTCATAATTAAAATATTAACCCAGATTATGTCTATGATTTCTTTTTAGAAACAATCACTGAATTTGGTGACATTTGACAGGTGGCATTATGGCTTGGGTTGTAAGTGTCCACCAGAAGNTCACGTGTTGAAGGCTTGGCTCCAACAACCCACCCTCACAGGTGGCAGTTTTGGGAAGTGACTGGATCAACTCACTTAGAGATTTGGAACTTAATGGGATATTGGAAAGTTTTGGAGGTGAGACCTAGCCAGAAGAAAGTGGTCATTGAAGGGTCTATTTTGTCCTGGCCCCTTGTCACTCCCTCTCTTAGTTTGAGCTGTCTCATGAGGTGAGCAGCTTGCTCCACTGTGGCCTNCTCAGCACGATGCTGTGTTTTTCCACAGGCCCAGAAACAATGGAACTCAGTGGCCATGGCCCGAAACCTCTGAAACAGCCAAAGAAAATATCCCCTCCTTAAGTTACCTCAAGCATTGTTGCAGTGGCAGGGTGCTGGCTAACACGGATAGAGGAAGACGGAGAAAATATGGACAGGAAGTGTTGAATAGTATATTAGTGTGATTTTTGCTTTTCTTCCTAGGAGACGAATTTAGGACCTCGTGCATGCTAGGTAGATATTCCACTACAGAACTGCATTCTCCAGCTCCCTGGCCTTTGAAGTTTAATATANCAATATAAAAACCAGAAAATCAAGTACCTGCTGAACAGGAATGGAGTTACCTACTATGAATTCCATGACAAAGAGGGGAAAAAAGGCTGTACACCCAGAGCATCTCCTAAACATACTTCCCCAATAAACAATTTAACGATGGTTAAAGTTTCCTNTGCAAGGCTTCTTATTTACATTTGATAACACTTTACACATGTGCATGTAGTTAACACAGCACCACACATTACAGATGAGTCATGTTAGGTTTTTTTTTTTTTTTGATGTTTCTGTTGTAACAATGGAAAGTGTTACAGTACAAGATTAGAAACTACAAATACTTCTAATAAATATAAAATAACTGAAATGCTCAATCATGGATTCTGTACTTGGCAGCGATCAGTACATTAAGAATGTCAGTTTGATTTGCTACTGAGATTTGTATACACATTGCTGTTTTTAGTACAATATGTATTTAATCTAACTACTGATGGGTATCATCTTTTTGCTTGTTGTCCATTAAAAATATAAAGCTGTTCTTTAATTTACTAATTTCCCTCAAAGACTAATTACTGTATCTTTCCTTAAATAATTTTAANTACATGAAGTGTGAACACCTGCCACTAAGCCTCCACACCTGGACAGCTGTAGTAACAGTAAGTACTCTTTGGAAACAGAGATTGTCTTTGAGTGGAGTGTGTCAGGAGGGGCTCCTGGACCGGGGTCTTCCACATCATTTTGGGTCCTTGCACCAGCATTCCTGTGAGATGACCCCAGAACATGGGTTCTCAGCATGCTTCCAGCTGATTCTTGCACCCAATATTCTTTGCAAATTACTATAGAACCAGGAACAGAAATCTAGGCACATCTTGTTCCAACTTCTCTTCATAGAGTGTCTGTTGTGGAATAACCTTTTTGTACACTGTGAAGAAGTGTCACTCTGATTGGTTTACTAAAAAGCTGAGCAGCCAATAGCTAGGCAGGATTTCCAGGCACAGAGGATGCTGGGAAAAGAAGGGCAAAGACGCAAGGAGACAGGGAGGAAGCAGGAAAGCAGGGTGGACAGTATATAGATGAAGTAAACAAGACTTGGGGTGGCACATAGATGAGTAGAAATGGGTTCATTTAAGTTATAAGAGCTAGCTAAAAACAAGCCTAAGCTATCAGCTGAGCTTTCATAATGAGTAAGAAGTCTCCGTGTCATTATTGGGGAGGTGATGGTCCCAACAAAAAAGTCTGACTACAAATGTCTGTTTAGAGTGTGTTTTATCATCAGCACTACCTACAACCTTTGAAACAAACACAAACATGTGTGTGTGCACAAGTCCAAGGTGACATCAGTTGTCTTTGCCAATTACTCTCCACCTTANTTCTTGAGACAGGGTCCCTCACTTGTAGCTTGACTGGCCAGTGAGCCCCAGAAATCCTATCGGTTTCGACAGCACGAGCATCATTAGTATGTGCTACTACTTTTGTTTGTTTTTACTAGATTCTAGGGATTCGAACTCATGACCTCATGCTTGCACGGAATGCACTTAACTTTGGTGACATTCTCTCACACATTTCCTTGTAGAATGTCTGATTAAAAACATTCCTCGAGGAATGTTTGATTAAGCAGCATTTCAAAGATTCTAAGGACAAGTTTACTTCATGTAGAAGTAAGAAAGAGACCTCATTGTTTATACAAACCAGAGAAAGAAAACACAGTGTTAACAATTCACATCAGAAATTAAAAAAAAAAATACAACATGAGCAGCCATGCCAGTCATTAATCAGTAGAGTAAATAGGTTGCATGTTAACAGGCAAACAATTAAATTATTTGTTTCCCAGGGGCATGGANTGTGATTGTTATCACACTCCCANGAGGGAGACAAATAGATATTAAAAGGGTCTTTCCAATACCTGTATTGGCTTGGGCCAACAGCTAATTCAATAGATTCGATCACAGTCCGCACTTCCTACATGGCTTCTGATTTATGGCTTTGGCGCTCCTTAGTCATCAGTCAGGGCAGTTTGCTCCCCGGCATTCATAAATTATGCCTCATAAATAAAAAGATACAATCAAGGAAATCCTATCGGTCCCTCTACAGTCTTGGAGTGTGTTCCCTTGGCATTCANGCTAATGCCTTTTTAAGGGATAGCTTGCCATGGGTTTTGAATATGTTTGAATAGTAACACACCAGAATGGGCTTTGCCAGAACTGGGAAGAGAGGCTCATGGCTCAAGAGAGAAAGTAAAGAATCTGTGATTACATGGCTATGGGACTGTTTTATTTTGTNAATAGCCTACAGGCTCCAGCCAGGCAGGGCTACTACTTGTTGGAGGGCTTTGTGAAGCTGCGTGCTTCGTTATCTGCCTGTCTGACTCTTTCATCATCAAATGGGCTTTGCCCAGCGCCTCTGTTTGCCGGATACCTTGCTGGATCTACCAGAATCTTTCTTGTACAGCATCCCTGCATTCCTGGCTCCTTTCATCCAAAACACTCTGCATGAGGCAAGAAGGAACAAGATTTTAATTGAATTCTGGGACCCAGGGGAAGAACGGGACAGGAGGACATTGTCTCGTTTTCTACTGGCACTTTTGGAATTCAGAGATAGGAAGTTACTAAAGAATTTAGGAGACATTTCCTGTGTTAGAAATGGCTGTCTACTGTCTCCACTGCTGAGGCNGCTGCTGCACTGGCTGGACTGCTCCNTAAATGAGACTAGGACTCTGTTCTAAACTAGGAGGTGGGAGGACCGGCTTAAATATAGTGAGAAACACTGAAATAACCTTAATTCACGCTTCATAAGAATGAAGGTTTGGAGTTTACTGCTTGCTAAGCTTTGTGCTGTCTGTTCCACTTTGGAGGAGACAGAAACTTGATATCTCTTAGCTTTCGGAGGGAACGCACAGGAGGAGGAAACCGGTTCCCTTTGTCCTTTAGCTTGCTTGTTATATGTGCTATCAGGTGTGTCTGACCCCTGTGCCCCCCTGTGCCCCAAGAGTCAAATTGTAAACTATTGTAAACTTATGACCAACACAAAATTGTAAACTTATGACCCAACACAAAATTGTAAACTTATGACCCAACACAAAATTGTAAATGTACTGAAAGCATTGTGAGACTTTTATTGTTGTTGTTGTTGTTGTTGTAGCTAGGTTATGTGGCTCTCCAGCATGAACTTTGTAGATGAGAGAATCAGGTTGTGATGTCAAGAGGTTGGTCATGCCCCTTGTAGTTANTCATTTCATCAAGGTATTTAATCATTCCAACATTGCCNTGCAGTTGGCATTAATACTCTCATCTCGCAAGGAAACTGAAGTGCATAGAAGGCTACGCAATTTGCTAAGTGCANGGCAAGCTCTCCAGTAGAAGTGTGTGATATGAGCCTAAACCCAGGACTCCTTCCTACATGATTCTGATAGTTAATTTCACCTCTCAGTTTTACAGGATCTAGAATGAGCAGGGAAAGCAGCCTGAGTGAGGGGCTGTCCAGATTAGGCTGGCCTCTGACATGCCTGTGAGAGATTACCTTGACTATGTTGAGGTGGGAAGACCCACCCTAAATGTGGGTGGCATCATCTCACCACTGGGCTTTGGACTGAATCAAAAGAGGGAAAAGTCACAAGCCTCCATCTCTAGTTTTTGAGTGCAGATTTCATCTTGTTGAAAAAATGACAACTATATCATTGTCTCCACAGTGAGTGGCTAGAGNGAGCNAATTCTGTAGACTTCACTGGGTGTTNTAGTTNGAACCTTGTTGCTTTGATAAAACACCCTGATGAATGCAGACTGTGGAGAGAAGGGCTCATTTGGCTTACCTCTGAGGTCACAGTCTGTCATCAAGGGTCCTTAGGGCAAGACCTCAAGCTGGAGCTTGAAGGGGAGAGCATAGAGGAACGCTGACTGCTGGATCACTCTCTGACTCTCTCACGGGACCATGCTTAGCTAGTCTCTCATATACCTGCTAAGGGATGGTGCCACCCATAGAGGGCTGGACTCTCCTATGTCAGTTATCGATCAGGACAATCCCTAACAGACATGCCCACAGGGTAACCTGATAATAACAATAATTGAGTAACTGAGTCTCCTTTTTCAGGTGATTCTGGGCTGTGTCAAGTGGACAGTTAATGCTATCTAGGACACTGGGTAAGACAATTATCCATGAATTTAACAGATACTGATTAAGCCACATCTGTGTGTCAGACACTGATTTCCAACCTGGCATTACCATAGTAACCAAGGATGGAGCAAACATCCAAGTGAGAAGAGGTAATCCACAAGAACAGAAACAAACAGGTACTAATTCAAGCTAGGGGGGAAATGATGGTACAGGGTATATATGTGCATGGCAAGATATATAAATATATATATATATAATATATATATAATATATATATATAAGGGTATATTCATGCAGTATATAGGAAAGGTGTCAATCTGTCCAGGACTGTCCAGAAGGATCTGTAGGAGTGATATTCAAACTGAATCTTTAGGAGTGATATTCAAGCTACACATTCAAGTCANCAGAGGACACCAAATAAAGATCANTAGGAAGAGATCACAAAGGAAAAACCTGTGCAAAGACCCTCTGTGCAGAACCTGAACTTGGTGCTGAGTAAGGGCCAGAGGCCAAGAAGATGAAGTCAGGTATCAGCAAGACACTCCTCATGGGAGCGGAGCNGAGTCTGCATCCACAGGGGCTCAGAATAGTTCCCCTACTCACTCCGATTTTTCCCTTTACAGGGTTCTGGATATTGAATGCTTCCTGTGCATTTAATATTAAATTTTAATTTTTTTGTGTAGATGTTAACGTGTTAGCCTTTAACTTCAACCCATTCAATATCCTTATTGAAATCAATCTTTTAACCCCATTTTATAGACGCCCCAGTTTGNTTTTCTATTGTTAGGANAAATCNCTGACCAANACCAATGTGGGAGGAAAGGGTCTGGGCTGGTTTGAATGAGAAGGGCCCCCATAGGTTCAAATGTTTGNATANTTGTTTCNCAGTTNNTGGAACTGTTTGGAGAGGACTAGGAGGCGTGGCCTTGTTGGAGGAGGTGTGTCGTTGGGATTGGGCTTTGAGGTTTCAAAAGCCTGAGCCATTTTCAGNGTCTCCNTGCCTTGTGCTTATGGATCAGAGAGAAGCTCTCTGTTACNGCTCCTGGGCCATGCTTGCCTGCNTGCTGCCATACTCCCTGTCGTGTTGGTCATGGACTCCAACCCTCTGGAACTGTGATCCCCAAATTAAATGCTTTCTTTTATAAGTTGCCTTGGTCANGGTGTATTGTCACAGCAATAGCAAAGTAACTAAGACAGGATTTATTGGGCTTACACTTCCATATCATATTCCATCACGGAGTGAAGACAAGGCAGGAANCTGGAGGCAGGAACTCAAGCAGAGACCCTTGGAGGAGGGCTGCTTACCNGCTTGCTCTCCATAGCTTGNTCATCCATCGTATACAGGACCACATGCCCAGGGATGGCACCNCCCACTGTGAGCTGNGCCTTCCCACATCACTCATGAATCAAGAAAATGCCCCACAGACTTTCCTACAGGCCAGTCTGACGGAGACATTTTCCCAATTAAGATTTCCTTTTGCAGATGACAGTCGCTTGTATCAAGTTAACAAAAAAACGAACCAGTGCACCTGATAACAAACAAACAAAAAGTATAAGCCGCTTGCTAAAGATAGAGAACCAGCAAGTTTTACAACCAGGTTGGAGCCTGTCTGTGCTTCTCACAGGCATGAAGGAGCCATGCTGCAGCAGAACCATATACATGAAAGTGGGGCCGGAAGTTACAGAGGGCCAGGATCTGAGCTCTTCCTCTCCTCTCTTCAACTGGGTAATTGGCTGAGTCACTTCGGTTCCTGATAATGCAAAAGAGGTAACAGTGCCCACCTTACAGGACTACTCCAAGGGCCTAGGTAGCTTTAGTTGTTAACTTGACACAGCCTAGAGTCACTTGAAAGGAAAGCCTTGATTGAGGAATTGACTGGACCACATTAGTCAGTGGACATGTCTGTGGGACTGTCTGGATTTTTAATTATGTGGGAGGGCCCAACCCACGGTGAGCTGCACCGTTCTCTGGGCAAGAGATTCCAGGAAAGCTAGCCAAACATGAGCCTGTGTGACCCAACCATCTGCTGTGCTCCGTGGTTTCCTGCTTCACGTTCCTGCTTGAGTTCCCGCCTTGACTTTNTTCAATGGTGGAGTGTGACCTGTAAGCCAAAACAATCACTTCCCCACTAAGTTGCTTTGTCATGGGATTTGTGAGAGNAACAGAGAGGAAACTAGGAAATGAGTTAATGCATGTAAAGTTCTTTGTGTATTTCTTCCTTAGTACACAGCAAACATCAAGAAACTAGCAGTGATCATCATGAAAANACAGGGGAGGATGCAGCAAGACTGCACAGCAACCCATGACTCACTTCTGGATTCCAACTAGTTGTTATGGCTCAATAAAAATTTTGAAAACCCTTATAGCATTCTAAGTTTAAGCCATATCTCTTTCTGTATCTTCCTTTACTCTAGAACTTTGAGGGTTAAGAATACATAAAAGCCNGGCTTTCAAAAATATGTTTTCTTCTTGAGCTGGGCAGATGGCTCGGTGGATAAGANTGTTTTCTGCAGAAGTACAAGGACCTGAGTTCAAATCTCCAGGACTCACATAAAAACTGGGCACAGCTACCTATGCCCATAACTTTAGCATTAAGGGGAAGAGACCAGGAGATCTTGACAACTTGCTAGCCATGTGACAGCTACAGTCAGCTTTCAGTTCAGGCTAGCCCTCTGACATCTACAATCAGCTTTTGGTTCAGGCTAGCCCTCTGACATCTACAATCAGCTTTTGGTTCAGGCTAGCCCTCTGACATCTACAATCAGCTTTCAGTTCAGTGAGAGACCTGCTCAGTCAGTAAATGGGAGAACAACATGGGAAGACGAGTGATATCCTGCTCAGGTTTCTGTATACAGACACACACTTGCACAACCTGCAATCACACTCGTGTGTGCACAGCACACATGCACACCACACACACAATATTATTATATTAAAATTTGTTCATTAGATGGCATTTTCTAATTTGCATTNTTCTCAATTAAAATCTGTAGTGGATAGCTCAAAAAAGTGACCAAGCATAAGCAAAAGAAACATTGGAACAAGTCAATGGGTCCATCAGAGACAGAATCTTATTTCTGGTTCNTATTACAGATCCGTCTACAGGTGTAAGGAAAGAACTGTGCAGTTTCCTGGATGCTTGTGACCATCTTAACCATCAGGTACATCAACAGACAGATAAGTCAATGAAGGAGAAGGCTCACCCCTCTTTTCAGAGGCTGCAGTTGAGGGTGTCGGATTTACTTACAACCATGTTTGTTTCCACCTGTGGATTCAATGACTTCATTTAACTAGGGCATTTATTTAGAATTTGATGGAACTACACTATCGGCTTAATACAATCCACTGCAGTGTTTAGATTTTCTCAGTGGCTTTTCAATCATCAGAGAGTGGCAAACAAAAGCCTGCTGGGTGCTCCTCTCACCCAGGAAGGATTCTACCAAGGAAGGCAATGCCACATGTGGGCAAGCAATGGGGTGTGTTTCCCCTCCCTTGTTCTCTTCCTCATCTCCCCATCTCTCTCTCTCTCTCTCTTCCTCCTCCTCTAATTTCTTTTCTCTTCCTTCCCTCTCTCCTGTGAGATATAAGGAACAGAGTAGCAGTGCCTCGTTACTCTCAGTGGAATGGTTTTTGGTCAAGCCCCTCTTTCATATGGAGCTATGCTCTATGTGCAGAGGGCTGTCTGTCCAGAGCAGAACAAGTGTGGCCATGAGACCTNGGGGTGAACAGTTGCCTCTGAAGAAGCAGAGGCCTCTTCNGCTGGTGTGCGGGGGTGGGAAGTAACCTCAGATCTCTTAAATAACTATGTTTAGACTTAATGTTTATAGATACATTATACACAGGCTTCTTGGTCTTAATAGCCAGTTTCCTTCCAGTACACTCAGGAAATGTCCTCGGGAGCTGTGAAAGTTAGGGAAGCTCTCTGTCATTGAGACACATCCTCGGTCCTTACTAACCAAACTTTAAGCTGTGGTGGAGGCCGTGGTTTTTAGCTTCCTCCTCAATCTTGGTAACTGGGTGTGTGGTNTGAACACGGTAGGTAAGCTTCAGGTGACTTGAAGAGCCTGATTAATGCTTATTGTGAACTTGAAGGGAGTTAGGACCAACACAGAAACAAATTTCTGAGCATNGCTTCAAGGGATTATCTACATTGTTAACTGAGGTGTGAAGAGCTGCTCTAAATGTGGGTGGTATCATTCCCTGAGCTGGGTGCCCTGGACCAGACTGAATAAAAAGGAGAAAGTGAGCTGAGTACCAGCACTCATTACCTTCTGCTGAGCTGAGTACCAGCACTCATTATCTTCTGCTGAACTGAGTACCAGCACTCATTACCTTCTGCTGAGCTGAGTACCAGCACTCATTACCTTCTGCTGAGCTGAGTACCAGCACTCATTACCTTCTGCTGAACTGAGTACCAGCACTCATTACCTTCTGCTGAGCTGAGTACCAGCACTCATTACCTTAGCCTCCTCTTCATTCTTGGTAACAGATTGAGGAGGAGGCTAAGGTAGACAGGCTGAGTTAGATAATATCGATAAATCATTCAAGACCTTGAGCTTGAGTGTGTGTAACTGTGTTCAGATGTGTGTGCTTCAAAGTTACACTGAGCTGAGTACCAGCACTCATCACCTTCTGCTTCTTGTCTGTGGATGCAAGGCCACTAGTCCACCTCTGCTCCTGATGCCATGACTTCCCTGCCATGATGGACTTTATTCCTTGGAACTATGAGCCAATTAACTCCCTTTCTTTAAGTTGCTTTGGTTTGGTATTTTATTGCATGAAGGAGGCAAATGACTAACACAAGAAGTCTTTGTTCTCCTGGTTGTACCACAGAAACAGGACTGTCAATGAGGAGCCAGGAGGGCAGGGACAGTTACCCAACTTCACCCCACCGAAGAAGTTTCTAGGGTGTTTAATGTGTTATTTCCAGCAAACACCCAACAATAGAAGGTTCAGTTTTCCCTCAAGTGAAACATAAGTCTATCACTACCTGTGTTCAGGTGTGTGCGTAACTGTGTTCAGATGCATGTGTAACTGTGTTTAGGTATGTGTGTAACTGTGTTCAGGTGTGTGTGTAACTGTGTTCCAGTGTGTGCGTAACTGTGTTCAGATGCATGTGTAACTGTGTTTAGGTATGTGTGTAACTGTGTTCAGGTGTGTGTGTAACTGTGTTCCAGTGTGTGTGTAACTGTGTTCAGGTGTGTGTGTAACTGTGTTCAGGTATGTGTGTAACTGTGTTCAGGTATGTGTATAACTGTGTTCAGGTGTGTGTGTAACTGTGTTCAGGTGTGTGTGTAACTGTGTTCCAGTGCGTGTGTAACTGTGTTCAGGTGTGTGTGTAACTGTGTTCAGGTGTGTATGTAACTGTTCAGGTGTGTGTGTAACTGTGTTCAGGTGTGTGTGTAACTGTGTTCAGGTGTGTGTGTAACTGTGTTCCAGTGTGTGTGTAACTGTGTTCAGGTGTGTGTGTAACTGTTCAGGTATGTGTGTAACTGTGTTCCAGTGTGTGTGTGTAACTGTGTTCAGGTGTGTGTGTAACTGTGTTCAGGTGTGTGTGTAACTGTGTTCAGGTGTGTGTATAACTGTGTTCAGGTGTGTATGTAACTGTGTTCAGGTGTGTATGTAACTGTGTTCAAGTGTGTGTGTGTGTTCAGGTGTGTGTGTAACTGCTTCAAAGTTACACTGACAATGATAGTAGTTTAAGAACAGAGTCCTGAGGGATACCAAAGGCTCCCCTAGGAAGGAAGTGATCAAGGCCAATGGAATGTGGCCTATGGGCCCAGTAGTAGCCCTGAGTTCCCTATCCCTGGGGATGTTTTGGGGGCCAAAGTTCCATCCATGCACTCAGGCTCTGTGTATCAGAACCATAGACAGGCTGAGTTAGACAATATCGATAAATCATTCAAGACCTTGAGCTGTGGGAGATGAGGTGGGGGGCAGCTCAGTTCTTGTGGGAGAAACTAAACAAACAGAAGCCTCCATGCTGGTCCGAAATACGTTAGTGAGATTAATACCTAATTAAACGCAAGTCCAAAGCCAAACAGAAAACATGCTTGATAAGTCGCTGCTAAACGTGGTGCAGAAAAGGCTTAGGAAAGGGTCTGGTGTAGGGATGGCATCTGAAAGCAAGCAAGACGAGGCAAGACGAGGCAAGATGAGGAAAGATGAGGAAAGATGAGGAAAGATGAGGCAAGGAGCCGGCACAGAGAAGTACAGTCAGACTCTCAGCGATGGGGCGGGGGTCCTCAGCCTTGTGTGAGTGAGTGACCACTTGA
>LZPO01097465.1:5256-17890 GCA_001675575.1 Neotoma lepida
AATGCTTTGCACACTGGTGTTGGTTTGTGACCAACACTGCTGAAATATTTTGAGTTTTAAAGATAGATATAATTAAAGCATAGACTCATATAAGGTGCCTCCTGGTACAGCTGCTTGCAAGGCTGGGTCAGGAGGATCACAAATATAAAGCCTGTTTGGGTTACAGAGCAAGTTCAAGGCCAGCTTGTACAACTTAGTGAGACCCTGTCTGTCCCATTTTGCTTTTGTTGCTGTGCTAAAACACCAACTAAAAGGAGTGTGGGGAGGAAAGGGCACAGTGCAGACAGGTTCGAGTCCATCATGGAGGAAGGTAACTCAAGGCAGGAATCCCTGAGGCAGGAACTGAGGTAGAGACCATGAACACTACTTGCCCACACAGAAGCTCTGTTCTCCTTCTTATATAACTCAGACCCACCTGCCCTGGGCTGGCACTGCCCACATCACTCATTAATCAAAAAAATGCTCCATCAGATGCCCACAGGCCAATCTGATGGAGGCAATTCCTCAGTTGAGGTTCCCTCCTCCCAGGTGACTTGAGTTTGTGCCAAGTTCGCAAAAATTAATCAGCACCCCTCCCCACACAAGTAAGAAGGGGACTAGAGAAGCGACTCCATTAAGTTATGGAGCATTTGTATAGGGTACTTGAGGACTCAGCTTCAATTCCCAGCAAACAAACATGACTCAAGTTAGACAATTTGAATCAAGTTCTTAGCATTGTTTCTTCCTAGTATTGAAACCTTCTTCCATTTCTCAGCCTTTTTGCCACTCAGTTTTTCTTTCTGCATGCTNCTGGAGAATGTAATAAATTCTTGTAAATATTAAATGAGGCCAGGTATTTAAAATCCTAATAAGCTCTCAATATATGGTAAATAGTTGTCATGACTTGATCACTGTCCTTGTCATCCTTATGTCTTACTCCCTTTGTACAAGGTTGTCTGACATGAAGGTGAATGGTAACTTGTTTCTCTGATGATTAAGTATTTGAAACATGATAACTCTTGACAGGGCTCTGTTAGGGTAAGCAAACTAGCATTTCTTTCTCATTCTTCCCTGATTCCACCACATCCTAACAATCCATTCAGATTTTGAGTTCATCCACGGATTAAATAACTGACTTGATTAAGAGCAGCATGGCCTAATTGTCCCTGGAAACAATCTCACAGACACCTGACAATGTGTGCTACTAGGTATGTTTGAGTCCAATCAATTTGACAGCCAGGATNGACCATCACACGTAGAGAAGGTGATCAAGACAATAGACAGAAAACTAAGAATCCAGGTCTATTATATCCAAATATAATGTGATCCTATCATTCTCTGATGGATATTTTAAATAAAATTTGTGCCTTCCCGATATATGCAGGAGAAATATCTGTATGACAAAACTGAACTTTCATGAGTGGTGATNCAAGTGATTTCACAGCTGTTGTGCTGAAAGGAATGATTCTGGTTGCACCACAGTTAGTATTTTATCTCCCTCCGTGGAAACACGGAGACCTAGCATTTCAGAAACCTCCCTTCTGTTCCAGAGCTAGCAAATATCACTGTAGATTTCAACACCAGTGGATGTTTCAGTGTTGGCCGATAACTAAAATATTAGAGTTATGGAGGGTTCCTGTAGGTGATTGGATTTTCATTCATTGAATTGGTAGTAGTTAGAAGCTGGCTAGTGGAAGAGATTATATACTTGACAAATCATAGTTAAATATGGAGGGCTGCAGAGAGGCTCACCAGTTAAGAACATGTACTGCTCTTCAGAGGACCCGAACTTGGTTCCCAGCACCATGTTATATGACCCACAACTGTCTATAACTCCAGCTCCATGAGATCTGACTCTAATTCCAAGAGTATTTGCACTCATATGAGCACATACCCTACCCTACATATGCATATAATTAAAAATAAAATATTAAAAAATATTGAGAAAATAGCTTAATGGACATCAATTTTTGAATTGTGAAGTCATTGCAATGATTCAAAGATGACTAATTTACACAGATCACTCTGAGTGCAAGAATAATGCAGATCCTTTGGCAAAAAATTATTAAAAAATACTGCATACAATTACTTTTAGGTTATGTGTATAGGTATATTTAAAACAAAACATGGATTCCATATTTTGAGGTTAGGGTTTTATTCCTAGAGTGTCTCAGAGGTATATATAAATATTTTGAGAATCTGGAAATTCTTCAAATTCAGAATACTTCTGGTCCCAAGAATTTCAGATCAAAGATACTCAACCTGTAATTGATAACACATTGTACTTTTACTCCATGAAGCAGTGGTTCTCAACCTTCCTAACGCTGCAATCNTTCAATACAGTTTCTCATGTTGTGGTGACCCCAACTATAAAATTATTTTCATTGTTACTTCATAACTGTAATTTTGATAGTTATTAATCATAATGTAAATATCTGCTATGCAGGCTATCTGATACACGACCCCTGTGAACATGTTATTTGGTCCCCAAAGGAGTTGCAATCCACAGGTTGGGAATCACTGCCCTAAACTCACTTAAACTTAATGTGTTCAAAACTGATGTAAGACCCTCTCTTGAGAGAAGGATCCCACACTGACTTGTCATCAAGAGTGCTTCTCCCTGCCCCATGCTCATAGCCTATGGTTCATGTTCTTAAATCTGTTCACATCTCTACTCTCCCATGCCACCACCTGGCTTTGATGTATCATCATTTCTTACTTGGCTAATTATGATGTCCTCCATAGCATCTATATTCTGCTCCAAGACATTCTTCACATCATGGTTCTGGTCAGTGTTTCAAAACAGACACCTACTCATACCAACTCTATACCCTAACTTGCTTAAAATTCTTCAGCGGCCACAATTGATTTTTATCTGCTTAACACAGATCACTAGACCTCTAAAACAGAGATGGTAACAACGAGGATTAGATAAATTGGTACCTTAGGATAAACTATTTACAGAAGCACCTAGGCTTTCCTAAGTACTCAGGATGTTCCCTATATCCTTAGCCTATCCCGCCTCCCCTCTGCTCCGGAATCATTGTTTCTGCTTTCATTTTTCAGACATGCTGTGCTCTTTCCTGTCACATGCTGTTTCCCTGCCTTGAAGGCTCATTTTCACTCACTTGCTTTCTTACTACTATCCCTGCTTGAAATCTCAGCTCGAGTAGCACTTCCTNGGGGAATTTTCTCTGCCATTCGCAGTAGGCTAAAGTCTTCTAGGNCAACCCCCTACCTGTTTCATTCTTCGTTTAATATCTTTTACTGATGTCTTTCTCGGGACTCTCCCCGTTATGATGTTATGATTAAATTCCTGGGTCCAGGCATGATATCTAATGCACATTTGAAACTCACATAGGGATAGAATGAGTACACAAACTCTCTTAGGTGCTATCTTGGGCAAATATTGTTAATGTGCTTGCCAAGGATTCATCAACTTTATGTTCAAATTTGAAGGGAAAGGAGATTAGTGAAAAACAGAAATAATAATAATAAGTAACAATTAGTTGGTGGAGGAAGGATGGTGAAAAACTGATTGATAAGTAAGAAGTCCAGTTGTCCCATGGCACTGTAGGGAGACTACAGATGATGTTAATACTTTATATTACTAAACACTAAACAGAAGGATTATTAATTTTTAAAAATTTGGTTCTTATTAAAAATTATGTATTTTAATAATATTCTATCCCCTCCCCTAATCCTCCCAGAGCCTTCCCATCTCTTTTCCTACCCAAGTTCATGTTCTTTCTCTTTCTATCTCTCCCTCTCAAAAAAAAACCCTCTCACAAAACCCCAAAAGACAAAGTAAAATCAAAAGAAACAAACAAAAACCAACAAGACAAAAAACACCAAAACAGAATGACTGTTTGAGGAAATATGTGTCTTAATCATGATTTAAACATTATAGGACATAGGCATGTATCAAAACATAATGTTCCNATTGGTGAACATAGAGAATAGGGAGGTGAAGGGATCACATTTGTCTGCAGGTCGTTGGCCCAGAAGGAGAAGATGGTCACTACTATCTTGGTAATCTAATATCCCCCTTTATCCTGGGCTTCCCAATGTCACCCTGTCAAGACCCTGCCATTGTTTATTTCTGCCTTTTGAAATATAACTTTCTTTACATCTTTTAGCTATTTGGATATGCCTCATAAGCCCAGCAGAATATAGCAGCTTGATATTGTAATTTACTCCTCTTTTATCTTCCTATCACTTGTGAGTTTGCACTTAGTTCTCAGAATCACTTTCCTGTTGTAATCACTTTATTGATGCATTTGCATATATCTTTCTCATGGACTTAGAAATACTTTAAAAATTCTTTTGTTATGCTTATCTTGTGTGTGTGTGTGTGTGTGTGTGTGTGTGTGTGTGCATACACACCCATAATCATATATCATATCATTTTGGACAACTTCTGGAGTCTGTCCTCTCCTTCCAGCATTTGAGCCCTGGTAGTCCAACTCAGGTCAAGGTGGCAAGTCCCTTCACCTGCTGAACCATCTTGCCAAGTCGCAGACATTCTTTTTTAACAGTAGCTGTTTTTTTATTTCTCTACATTGCATTCCTTATTTGATATAAATGTGNGTATATGAAAAGTCATCTTTTTGAAAACCTCCTGCTTTTGTATCCAATTGTTTAANTTGATCTTATTAAGGAGAACCAGGGAAGAGCAGATACTCCTCTGATTCGCATCACCATTTANGAGATTGTGTATTTTGCAATGAAGGCAGGTAGCTCATCACATCTTCTTTTTAGCAGAGCCAAGTATCTGTCAGGCACCCAAACAGTTCAAATCCCTTGTTACTGCTTGGAGCCAGACACTTTTTTCTTTCCTGCCCTGGTCCCGCAGTCCCACAGCCACTTTTAAATTAATCACTCAGAGGCTTAATATTAATTACANACTGTTTGGTGTATGGCTCAGGCTTCTTGCTGGCTTGCTCTTTCATCTTAAATTAACCCATTTCTATTNATCTATGTTTTGCCACATGGCCGTGGCATTACCTATGTCCCATTACATCTTGCTCCCCCTGGCAGCGCTCAGTGTCTCCCTCACTCTGCCTTCCTTCTCCTTGTATCTTTGTTTGGATTTCCTACCTGGCTCTATTTTGCCTTGCCATAGGCCATAGCAGCTTCTTTATTAACCAAGGGTAGCAACACATATTCACAGCGTACAGAAAGTCCATCCCATAGCAACTGCTGGTCAAGGGCTTCATCCACAGCTTCCACCTGACCATAGGGATTTCTATGTTCTTCTTCTCCAGATTTATCCTAATACTCTCAGACCTTCAGATCATAGTAAACAAAACAAAACAAAACAAAACTCATATGATCAGAGAAATATATCAATTAGAATTTTTATGTAAATAGAAAAAAACCAAAANAGCAAATTAAAAAGCAACTCATTGTCTNGTAAAACAGGAAGGATTCGAGAAGCTTCTTTAGGCAAAGCCTAAGTTGAGGCCTAAGCAAGGTCACTCTGGCCAGAATGTGCCCCATTTCTTTACACTCTACTTTCCTCCACAGTGACTTTATTTTCAATTGTCCCCTGTGATAGCTTAGAAAGTATCCTTGGCCCTAGATATTTTTGCTTTTTCTCTAAGGAGAAAGGGCATATGCTTCTGATCAAGGGCTTTTAGCAAAATCTCACCAAATCTCATTGATTCTAATTAGATCCCCTCAGAATCAATTACTGTAGNAACAACAGATGCACGTGACAAGGAAGGCTGAAAATGAGCGGAAAGCAAGTGAGGGAAGCTAAGAAATGGGGGTGGTAGGCCTGGGGAATGGGGCAAAATAGGACCAGGTACAGAGCAGAGTGACTGGATGAGGCTTCTTGGACAAGAATAAACTTGGACCTGAGCAGGGCTTTATATTTTATGGTAAAGATGAAGGAGGTTTCCATCTTCCTATGATAGAAACCAGACAATTCCCATTTGGACCATGATGCTCACATTTGCATCNTGAGAAAAGTTCTCATTTCTACTGAGGAGAATTTCTCAGTTGCCGTGCTCATTAAACTTTATGGCCTATGGGCTTCTTCAGTGGGATCATCAGTTCATGGGCTCTGCTGATGTTTTACCTCGTACATGTCTGAACACATTGGGAATCAGCACTTTTCAGGGACAGATGACGTGAAGTTATAAGGAGAGAAGAGTCTAGCCGGTAGAACAAGTAATACATGGAAATTTATTCTTTATTCAGCCAGATGGGGTTTTATCTTATTGTGTGTGTGTGCGCGTGTGTGCGTGCGTGTGTGTGTGTGTGTGTGTGTGTGTGTGTGTGTGTGTGTGTGTAGCACAATGACATAAACTCAAAAGGAAGCTGCGTGTGAAAACTCCCATGTTACAATCTGGAAGTGATCAATTTAAAGATGCAAAAGTCAGCAGGTTTGGTATTCAGGATTTTCACGGACACATTTAACTTGTCTTCATGGCACACAAGTGTATTCTAGGTTATTGTCCTCATATGGGCTCACTGCTAAATATGCATTCTTGGTTGTTTTGGCTCTTAGCCTTTAATATTGGCACAAGTTAATGTTGGATATGCATTTTAATGTGTGCCTCCTCACTTTGGTCCCTGAGTAAAATAGGATGTAGGGAGCTGGAATGGTGATTAATTCTGGATTACCTAAGAATATGAAGTTATTAGTGACATTATGTCTTAATCCCCTCTCAGAAGTGGGCTAGGATCTCTGAGGACAGTGGGGAAGGCACCAGTGTACTTACTTGTATACAATCAGTTCTGCTTTGCTTGATCTGAGAAGAAATAGAGCCATGAAACAGCTCATTTCCTTCATGGGCTCATGGAGTAGGGAGGAAGGACAGAGTATTCAAAGAGGAACTAGAGTACCTTTGGGAACATGGCTCAGGTGGGCTCAGAGCTGCCAATTAGCTATGTCTTCCATCATCTACACCATAGAGGTTCTTTTAGCCTGAAATAATATGGCACATACATCTTGTGACATCATGCTCATTAGTGGGAATAGAGGCCAAGATGCCGTGTTCTCCCTGGACAGAAGCCAACACTTGTGAGCCATCTCCATTGGACTGAACATTCTTCAAGGTTTCTTTTCCCATTCTTTACTCATTCTCCCATGAAAGAACACATTTGATGTCTATATGTCAAAATATAGTCACTACGTAATTTCTCAAAACATCCCCAGAAAGGTAGTTATTAGAAATCCCACTTACATAACTATGGAGCCCAAAGTTCAGAAAGGCTAACTAACCAAGGCCCCATTGTAAGATAGCAGGAACTGGAATCAGGGTCGTTCATGTCTACAGTCCACATTTATCTATTAAGCAAATTTATATCAAGACGCTCAGAGAACCCTAACAGGGACAGAGGAGATGGGGGTGAACAAAGGGGACACTACAGTGGACAGAGAGTCAAGCTTTACCCTGAGAGGCAGCCCTGATCAGCCCAGCCTGGCTTCCCACATTGCCCTGGCTTTTTTGTGATGAGAGGTCTCTGCTTCGCCAAGTGTTGAAATGCACAGGGAGGGGGGGGCTGCCTCCTTAAGCTTATTTAGCACTTGGCTGGCACTCCCAATCTTGTTTAACATTTGACAAGCCATTAGATCATAAGAGAATAAAGACTTCTCGGTATCTCAGTTTGCTTTTCTACAAAATGAATACCACAGCCCTCTCTCTCTGTGTGGACTTTGAGAACTAGTTATTATCTGTATTGAGTACTTTAAGTGCATAACAATGTTTCTTCAAAGTGGATGGAAGCAACGTGACCCTCTTCTGGACAGGCTTACTCTCTCCTTCAAACACTAGCTCATATGGAGGCTCCCAGCCCCCTGAAGCTCAGCAGGCCACCAAGTCTCATTTCCAGTGAATGTCATTTAAAAGCCAAAGCAAGCTGACTACAAACTTTTTAACATGTGCCTCTCATCTGCTCAGCAGAAACCCCTGTAACTTGTTAATAGTTCCCTTCTTCTTCTTCCTTCTCTCTCTCTCTCTTTTTTTTTGTAGTGAAACCAATTGAGGCCTTAAATCAGTACCATTCGTTCCATCTTGGGCCATCTGAGAAAACCATTTAGAGTTGTAGAATGTCATCTGCTCCATCATGCACTTCCGGCTGCAGGGCTGAGGCCAGTGCCTGATGGAGCTCACCTACAACAGGACAGGACAGTGTGCAGAACAGGTGGTCTCCTCGGGGGCCACATAAACACCAGAGCAGGGAGAGCAGGACTAGTTTTCAAAGTCAGGAGACTATATTCATATCTCGTAAAACACCAATCTCTTTACAGCTGGAGTCAAGTTTCTCCATTGTGCCACAACATTTGCGGCAGTAAAGTTCATGGCATTTAGGGTGGAAAAGCAGAAAATGTATATAGGATGCCTCAAAGAGGGAAAAAATCAGTCTCTGAGCTTTCTGTAGGTTATAGGGGGAGAGAAAGTCATCCAGCTACTTAGCAGCAGGAAGCATGAGGTGGTCTACTTCTGCTTCTGGAATATTCCCCTTCCAGGACTCCCTCATTATATTAACATAACTCTTTGGAAAGCACTTGGAGTTGGCTAATCATATTTCCTTTAATCCTTAGACACAGCTACAGCATGAAAAGGAGGGAAAGTGAGGCTCACTGGTTCAAACCCTTTGTTCCACAGCTGTGGAGAACTCAGAGGTAGACTTCACAGCGTGTGACTGTACACAGTGTGTGACTGTACACAGCGTGTGACTGTACACAGTGTGTGACTGTACACAGCGTGTGACTGTACACAGTGTGTNTGTGACTGTACACAGTGTGTGACTGTACACAGCGTGTGACTGTACACAGTGTGTGACTGTACACAGCGTGTGACTGTACACAGTGTGTGACTGTAAACTGAACAGAGGCTCCTCCCACTGTGACCAGCTGCCTGTAGTTTTAGACAACGTCAGCCTGATCATAGACTGTTGAACAAAAATCATTTTAGTTCTTTTATAGCAATGTGTTATGATAAGAGATTTTTCTGGTACGGCTCTAAAATTAGCAGCTGATTGGGTTGTCTTTAAATTCCAATTGGTTCTGAAAGTTCACTGAGGGAAATTCCTTTGACCATGGAAGAAATGATTGAAAGGACCAGGCAGACACCATAACAGGCTGCTCAGTCTTCTCTGAGAGATCAGGCCTCAATTTCAGTTTCCTGAGACTTGAGCAAGCAGTTTCTGGGAGAGCCATGAACAAAAGACATAGTCCTTGCAGTAGCTCCCTTTCTGCAGGTACTCTGANTGCTCAAGTTCAGTCAATTGTTTGCTGTCTGGGACCCCTCACCAACTTAGAGCTATGTCCATGGGTCAAGGACAGAGCGTGGGCCACTGAGTCAGCCCCACAGTCAGTACATGCTAGGCCAGCCAGCACCCATGGCAGCTCAAGGACAAAGCCTGGGACTTGTCCAGGCCTGCCCAAAAATGATAACTGTAACTCCCAACCAACCCTAGCCAATTAAAAGTTACTAACATGATTGCCACTCATATAACCAATCCTGAGTCTGTTCCTGTGTAATCTGTAGACTCCAAGTCCCCCTTTCTTTAAAAACCCTGCCCCATTGCTACTCAGGGCCTCTCCTGCTCTGCTACTGCATTAGATGGATGGAGAGTCCTGAGTTAACTCATAACAATACAAAGACTCTGCTTTTGCATTGGATTTGGTCTCTTGGTGGTTTTTGGGGGACTCTGGGTACAACAATGATAGTAATTGAACTATAAAAATTTAGCTCTGAACAAAATACTAAGAAAGCCAAATCTTTACTTCTGCCACCAATTCACTTTGCCTGTGGATCTAGGCTGAGGCTTTTTGCTCCCTCTACCCGTGTCTTCCCCTCATAGTATACTATAGATATTTTTTTAATACATCTGGAATGCTCCTGGTTTTATTCATTGATTAAAACAAAACAAAACTCATTCCTGCTTTTTTTCACCTGAAAAATTCTTACCTCCTAATGATGCTTAGTTTCTTGGAACCTCAACAAGAGTTATCGGTATCCTAAGACATGTTGCTCCTTGATGGACTATACTTCTCAACAATTAGGAGAAGTACCCTACTGGTACATGGAAGGGAATTAATTCATCAAGAAGGATTCTAGAGAGGATAAAGCAGATGAATAGTCTAGAATTCAGTGAAGGTTCAGATACCCTAAACACTTACTGCCTTTGAAGTTCATTGAAAGAAGTAGAGAGGGGATGCTTCCTGCCCTAGAAAGATGGGTCTTGCACAGGGTCACCTTTATCTTTCTTATTTGGAGAACATCTTTGAAGAAGGTTGACTTGAACTGATTCTTAGTCCATTGGAGCCTGCTATCTACATGGTTGANGATGAACACATTGCAAGACAGATTCAGGATCATTTGGAAATAGGATTTTGAAGGTCTTCCATAGCAAAGTGCAGCCTCTGGACCTGAAATGTACATCCTCAAGCTCTGCCCCATATATACAGATTCAGGAACCAGACNGAGCTAGCAACTTGTTTTCATAGGCCCTCCAGCTGACTCACATGTGCCTCAAAGTTTCAGAATCACTGATCTGCATACTGTGAATTAGGAACTCATATTACATCATGAGCTTTCAACCCTGGCTGCACATTAGAAGAGCTTTGAAATAATGCTGACATGACATTCTCGTGCCTGGAAACTCTCAATTAGTTGGTTTGAGGTAGAGTCCTGGCATAGCAGCATTTACAAATGGCAGGACCTTTCATCTTCAGAACCACTGATCTTACCAGACTCCTCATCTCTGATGAAGAAACTGAAANCTGTGGATGTAATGGGGGCAAGTAGGGTTAGTGTGCAGAGCTGAGAGCAGATCCATTTGGTTGACATTCGGGTTAGTTTATGGCTAGTTTGGCTTCATACACATCCACACTCAAGTATTCCATGTACAACTCTTCTTCCAGTCTCTCAAGCTTGGCAGGCTCCANTAAAGATCAGTAGATCCTCAGGACTGTGATTTTGTTTCAAGTTAGTCCGGATTCACTTTAGCCTATATCTTATAATTATGCTTATCAGGTATCTTTGATATGATATGCCAGACCTCCAATTTAATGTNCNAGGTTTCACCACCCAGGTCCCTTTTCTGNGCCTTCTCAGGCCTAAGTCCTGACTTGGCACCCTGCTCCATCCCCATGAGATTAGTGAACTGCTCTGATAGTCTAAAGATGGCAAGATAGGAAGCAGTCACTGAATAAAATATATATCTTACAATTCGCCCTGAGCATGGGAAGACCTGAGCTAGCAGTTTTTACTGCTGATCACTGAAAGTCTTATTAGGAAGTGACTTTGATGGTGAGAGTGTAAAAAAAAAAATGAACACCAGAGGTTTCTTCTTAATTTTTAAAGTATGACTAAAACCATTACAGAAAGAAATGTAAAGACCAGTGGTCTGTGTCATCCTTTGTCCTCTCCTTTGCAATGTGTGCTCAAACATTTGACATCATCTTCTGATGTAAAAAGAAGCAATTGCTCTGTAAAAATGTAGGAATTTTGGCCTAGACAGACTAATCTTAATCAATGGAATTATGTTTTATTTTTCAGGGGGCAGTACAGGTACTTCCCCAACCACCTCCAGTACCGGGACACCATCCCCTTCGGCTTCTTCTCATCTCTTATCTCCATCCTGTTCTCCTCCAACTTTTCATTTGGCCCCCAATACTTTCAACGTGGGCTGTCGAGAAAGCCAGCTNTGTAATCTAAACCTCTCTGATTATCCACCATGTGCCCGAAGCAACATGGCTNCCTTACAGAGCTATCCAGGGCTGAGTGACAGTGGCTACAACAGGCTCCAGAGTGGCACAGCTTCAGCCACTCAGCCCTCTGAAACCTTCATGCCTCAAAGGACTCCATCTCTGATCTCAGGAATACCAACGCCTCCTTCGTTGCCTAGCAACAGCAAGATGGAAGCCTACGGTGGCCAGTTGGGGTCCTTCCCCACTTCCCAGTTTCAGTATGTCATGCAGGCAGGCAATGCGGCCTCCAGCTCCTCATCACC
This sequence comes from Neotoma lepida, assembly GCA_001675575.1. NCBI lineage: Eukaryota > Metazoa > Chordata > Mammalia > Rodentia > Cricetidae > Neotoma > Neotoma lepida. Next base: position 17,212 of record LZPO01097465.1, read on the forward strand.
GCACATGTTTGGTGGCAGCCACATGCAGCAGAGCTCTTACAATGCCTTCTCCCTTCACAATCCCTACAATCTGTATGGATACAATTTCCCCACCTCCCCCAGGCTAGCTGCAAGCCCAGAGAAACTGAGCGCATCTCAAAGCACTTTACTCTGCTCTTCTCCTTCTAATGGGGCCTTTGGAGAGAGGCAGTACCTGCCCACAGGGATGGAGCACAGTATGCACATGATCAGTCCTTCAGCTAATAATCAGCAGGCTACCAATGCCTGTGATGGCCGACAGTACGGGGCAGTTCCAGGCTCCTCCTCCCAGATGTCGGTACACATGGTTTAAAGAGCAGTCTAAACACCATGGAGGTCATGGCAGTCAAGACTCCAGAGTCTCTGTGGGTGGATCTTCCCCGTGCCTTGGGAAAATAGGAATTGTGCGTTTGTTTTTGTTTTTGTTTTTGTTTTCTGGATAAGGAAAACAGAGAACAGCAATAGATACCACTGAAGGATCTTTGGAGTGCATCATCCATAACTCAGTGGTCATTCTTCTGCCTTCCAAACTCTTAGTTCTATAAAAGCATTGTGTATGACAGAGTGGCCTTGAAGAGACTGAATAATAATTTTATAATAATGTTGAAGGAGATGCTAGCATGTAGCAGCCAAGAAAAGTTACACATACAGGCACATGCGC
>LZPO01097465.1:23022-36951 GCA_001675575.1 Neotoma lepida
TTTTATAGGTTGAGATGGTTCACTCAGCTATTTTTTTTCCAAAGGAAAGCCCATTTTGTTTATTTGTAAATTCTCAATCCATAGGACCAATCCTGGGCTATCACAGATGCTCAGTACATAAACATTTTCAATGTTGAATATATCAACCAAATTAGTGTTTTCAGGGANAGTGCAGAATGATTGCATGGCTGAATTCACAATAAGAGAAATTAAATTATCGAAGAGATGCTGTTCTTTCATAAAGTATTCTATTGTAGATAACTATAAATTTAATTTATATACCAACTAGCACCATTGTATATAATGGAGTGTAAAAACAAACATGTGTCATGATTGATTTATTTAGTGTGTATGTGGATGTGCGTGTATGATTGTAGGTGTGGACAGATGTGTATCTGTGGAGACCAGAGGATGGCATCATATGTCTTCCTATCACTTTCTGTCTTATTNCTTTGAGCCAGAGTATCTCCCTGAACTTAGACCTCTTGTTTTTTGGCTGGACTAGCAGTCAGCAGGGACCACAACTGGCTTGTTGTGTGGGTGCTGGAATCTGGCATAGCTGTAGATCTTACCCACTGAGCCATCTCTTCAGTCCCCATGATTTCTCTCCTGAAAGGGCTCTTTTTGTAATCATTCATATGTGGCAAATGCTATAAAAAATGCTGAAAATTCAGAGAAGATGCCCAGGATATGAGGGTCAGGTCAGGATTCTTTCATTANGGATATTGGACTTAACTGAACTTAGGAGAATGCTCAGGGTTCTTGTAGATGCAAAGAAATAGTGGCTTTAAGAATGAAATATCAATTTTAAAAGGCAAGAAAATATCTNTTGAATCACAAATGTAATATTTTAATTAAACATGGGCAATTTAATCAAGACAGAGATATTTAAAAACTTCTTTTTACTTTTCCACCAATGTATAGCCTCAGCCTTCCAGAAGGCTCCTGGATACTAGAGATCAATATCTTTCTCCATGGACGGTTTTCTCATTCGTGGGCATGTTGAGGGTTGACAACCAAGAGCTCAGCTGAACTCTTAGTGTCTCAGTTCTAGCTTTGATGATTCCAAAGATGCTCTACGGTACCGATATGCCCTCATTAAGCTTCAGGAGATGGTCTCTTCAAGGAAGCCTGGCCACAGGTACCTTTCCCCGAAACNTCTTTTGCTTATGATCAATAATTATTGGAGATTTGGTCTCCACATCCATGTCCAGCTCAACTAATTCATCTGGTTCAATTCAGGTAAGGTTTATTCCATNACTATTCTTCCAAATGCTGTTTTAGGCAGTACAACGTGGTAGTGAACCACCAGATACCTTCTTGTCTTCAAGGAGCCCAGGACCTGAAGTGAGACTGACATTGACTGTACCAGTGCCTGATTGAACAGTATAATAGTATAATTTTAGATTGGGATAATGTCCCTGAGGGAGATAAAGGTTTCACGATGTTAGGGAGTGACTGGAGAGTGAGGATGATGCTCATGGACATAGAACTTGGCAGAAGACTCTCTGCGCAGGTGACAGTTAAAGCAGCACAAATGCAGATATCACATATATGTTTGCTTGTGCTCTTGCTGGGGATAGTGACATCTTCACTAGAAGATGTGCTCAGTTGAGACCAGACATTTTTGTCCCTGTACTGCCTTTCTAGTATTCTTACTTGCAAAAGCCTTCAGGACTTTTCAAATCTGGATCTACAACCTACATAGCCCCTCTAAAGCTGTATTTTCATGACTTCCTAGGTAGAGAATGAGAGTCATCTTTTCTCTTTGTTCAGATTAGTACAAACAATTATAGGAAGATGGTTTGATATTCAACAATGCTTTCAGAACTATTTTATGTAGTCTCCAGTTACAGAGAATTTCTACCTTGGAGGATTTCAGTTTGTCTGAGGAGTTAAGGCATCATACGGAAGAGTGAACAAGACGTGTTAAATTGGTGGTAAAGAGAGTATATGCTGCTGGCTTTCAGGAGAAAGCTAATTTTTACTGAGTGTTTNTTACATGTTATACCTTAGGCAAGGCAGTATCCTATAATCCTTGTAACCACCCTGTAGGATTTGTACTGTAGTCTCTATTTTATAGTTGAGGAAACTGAACCTCACAAGAAAATGACAGAACTGTCAAGAGAAAAAGACAGGATTCCAACCCAAGGCCCAAACCAAGAATTACAGAAAATAAAATAAAGAGAGATAGGTCTTTGGGAAAGATATCTTAAATTTTACTTTGAAAAAAAATTGTGAGAATGGTAAAATTGAAGAGAAAAGAGGTTTTTCTGGTGGTGGGCAACACAGAAAAGACTTCTGAGATGAGCTCTAGTTGAGGGAGAAGAAGATGTCCATCCTCACAATTTCATCATGCTCTCCTTGTTGCTGTGTGACTTTGAATGGCCTTTTCCTATGGGAGGCATCTTGGCTGTGAAACTTGGGAAGTTCAGGATTTCATCTCATGTCTGAGTGGAAACCTCAACCTCAAAAAGACTTGTGATGTCTGGGAGGTGATGGAGGAGTCAAGCTATGTCTCTAACACCTCCACCCATGTCCCTTCCNGGGGCTCCAGGGAGAGTTCAGCCTCCACATTCCCTGAGTCAGCCTCTCCACAGGGCTTCTTGTTCTCTCCAGCCACGTGGGATGGTGAAAGGGGACTTTGCTTCTTCAAGCCAAGAAAACATTCATCATGTTTTCCTTCTGAGCTCATTTTACTACCCACAGCACTCATCTTTTATGGGGGAGCCTAGCGGCATTTCCCACTTCAGATAATTTCTTCTCACATGGCCAATTTTATTAGACTGGCCTGCAAGCCCCGCCCAGGCACAGAAAATCAAAGGCAGTTGGATCTTTTTAGCATTATTTTCATCCTGTGAAACCAGAGTGGATATGGGGCTAGAAAAAGATTGCCATAGCAACCTTGAATGGTTCTCNTTCTAGGGGGAGTTTGGTACTCCATGACAAGGATGAATGGAGTTCTCCCCTCTTTCACACTGTATATCCTTCCTCAACTGTCTGAAACTGGTTGTAATGGATGAACCTTCAAATCTTACCCTATTTGTGGTGATTTCTCATCTTGACACTCCATCATGAGGTTCCTGGATGGAAGACTGATTCTGGAAACCAGGCATCTTGCACTTTATAGCTCTGCTATCTTCCACACAATGGTAACTCTCTATTTGAGCTAACAGATGGAGAATGAGTGAAAGCTTTCACTTGGGCTGCATTTACAAGCCAGATCTAGAATTGGGTGGATGACCAGTTCTCTGTTTCAATGGTTGGGACTCTAATGAGCACTCCCAACTGAAAGGGAAAGAAGAAATGTAGCTTAGCTGAGTGTCTAGGAGAAAAGAAACATATCTCTTCGACACTAGGGGGGTTTTAGGAGACCCTCAGTCAATTTCACCTGAGGTTTAGTGTAACAGGGAGGAATCACCTCTCACTCAGTTTCATCCAGAAACAGCCTAATCATGAACTAATCATGAAATTACTTTTAGTGCAACAGGAATCTCCTCTCATTCAATTGCATCCAGAAGCAATCATGAGATTCATGTGGATGTCAACTCTGGGGTGTCAGGATCACCCTCTATACAGGGTATCATTTCGGCAGGTCTTTAGATGACACTTGATATCCTAAAGAAATAGCATGGGAAGATGGCCATGTAGTATACTCCCCATTGCCCAAAGATCCAATCTGTTTGGCAGTCATGTTCTGAAATGATTTCTAAAATGAGTTGCTGGAATTGTTTTTTTTTCTCAAACCCTGTGACAGTGCTCTAGTCTGTGGCATCACATGTCCCTCAGAAAGGAAACACACCTAGTCAGAAATATATCTGTAAACCAGCATTTCAGATCATCTCACCAATTAGTCAATTAGTTTTCTAGGGGAAANGGCGTCATCTTTTCCCTCAGAAGTGTTCCCAGAAGCAGATAGGTAAACTAATNCACAGTCCATTTCCCATATCCATAGACAGCTGTCTGAGGAGAGCTTCTCCTCAGTTGTTCTCTTTCTTTTTCTTTTTCTTTTTCTGTTCCCTTTCCTAAGTGCTTGTTTTGTATCTTTGTGACATTGGCTTACATATATCTTCTCATTAAAGCTCCCCAAATCTCGCCTGTACAGGGCTCATTCTCCTTAATCATGATGCAAGAAGGGCTTCCTTTANTATTTAGTACTGTAGAAGACTAAGCCCCTGGTAAAATAATTGTGGGAAAGGGCAGAGGGTCTAGAGTTTCTGAAACCACAAGGATTCAATATTCTCCTGGTACTCTTAGGGACATCCTAGGTTGTGTGACTGAGCAGAGCAGTCACATATGAAGTGCCAATTCGAGATTGGCAAAGATGACCTCTGAGGCTCTGTCTACATCTAAGACAGGCTAATGNTTGGAGGTCAGGGAGTATCTTAGTTACTTTTCTATTGCCTCAATAACACACCATGAGCAAGGCAACTTATAAAAGAACGTGTTTAATTTGGGGCTCATGGTTCCTTCCAGAGAGTTAGAGTTTATGACCATCATGGCAGGGAGCATGGTAGCAGGCAGGCAGGCATGAACTGGAACAGTAGCTGAGAGTTCACATCTGATTCATAAGCACAGGTCAGAGAGAACTAAGCAAGAATGGTGGGAGCCTTTGAAAACTCAAAGCCCATCCTGAGTGACACACCNTCTCCTACAAGCCCACACCTCCTAATCTTTCCCAAACAGTTCCATAAACTGGAAACCTAGCATTCAAATGTCTGAGCTATGACAGCTAATCTTACTCAAACCACCACAGGAAGCGTGACTGGAAATTTGTCTTGCAGTGCTGCCATCTCTCATACCAGGCATCTGTGTGGGTTTGAGGAAGATGTTCTAGGGCACATAGAGCTACAGACCAAACTAGAGGTCAATCTACTGGCTGCTAAGTACTTACTTAATACAAGGTAAAAATATGTGTGTTTGTACCAGTTTCCCTTTCCCCAAGAAATGCTATATATAAAATTGTCCTTTGAGGAACAAATTAATCAGCCTTCCTACAGTGACAATTCTATGTGGGGGTATGTTCTATCTAAGGGTCAACACTAGCCATGCTTAATATTTCATGACAANGAATACTGACAACCAAGAGTTTCTGAANTAAAATTAATTCACAAGTCTGGAAACAATTTCTACTTTAACATATTCAACTAAACCTTCAACAATGGTTCATGAACATGTACTGAATATCTATTTTACACAGGACTTTATTGCNGAGAGATGGTAATAGAGATGTAAGTGGGAGCTAGTCTACAAGTCTGAAACTCATAATCTAGTGCAGTCACAGGAAACATCCACTACTGTGGTGAGGAATGATGCCGTAGAAATAAATGTGGACACTATGGAAGCAAATGGGTCAGTTCAGAGTCTAGGTAAGGCTACCTGGAGATGCCATTGAGTAGTTGAAATAAGATTGTTTTATATCAACACAGAATAAACCGAGGGCCAATGGCTATACATAAAGAAATCTGTAGTCATGCTCCAAAGACCTGCAGCAGTCCTCTGCTGCACCATGCTGCATGTGCTTCAGAACTGGGGAATTTCACATCTAATGAAATAGCTCCTAAAGCTTAGGGAATGACAGCAATGGTCTAAGGTTAGTAATCTGAGCAATGAGGTACTATAAGATAGGTGCAAGTTTAGCTTGATAAACAGTGCTGTGCAACTCGAGAGACTGCAAGAAGTACCCTCAGCTTCTGGTCGTATTTTCAGAACCATAATTATATCAGGATCCTGAGGAGAAATTGGATCTCGATTTTTTTTTATCTTAAGAACAGTTTCATGTATGACCAAGTCATCTCCACACAGGGAGCCTGCTGATGTGAATGTGTGGACACTTAACTTATGATAGAAAAATCCAAGCAGAATGCAAAGGTCACTTGTGGGAAGGTGTGAGAGCCACAGGGAAAGCCAAATCACAGAAGAGCTAGTTACCCCTATGAGGGCCAAGTCAAGCAAGATTCAATAGGGGCTGTCAGGCATTTCATAGGCTTGCACTTGAGGTTGTTAGTGGGACCCAGAGATCCAAAATTATGAGTTATTTAACTTGGCTTTTGGTATGACTAGCTCTTTTGTGACTTGGCTGTTCTTGGGGATGTCACACCTTGATTCTATTAGCTTTGCTGTAGAATATTTTTAAGGTGAATTTTATGCTTCCAATGACATAATCTTTTCTGTTTGGAGTAATAACTAAAGAAGACCCNATAGTAGGAGGTGAATGCATCAAAGCTATTATCTTCTNGATAATATTGCTGTGAGGCAAGTTATCCAACAGGTGTGCAGTTTGAACAGGGTCTCCTAATTCAAGCACACTATACGTTTTCTTTCACCACACTAAAACCCTGTTCTGAAGCAGGTGATATTAAGAAGAATGTGGGGGCTAGGTCTGGTGATGAAATTCCCGTTATCCCAGCTACTACAGAAGCTGAGGCAGAAGATTCACAAGTTCAAAGCCTATCTGGACTACAAAGGGAGGCCAAAGCCAGCTTGGGCAACTTAACAGATCATGTCTTCTTCTATTGTTTGAAAGAGGTCTGTGAATGTAGCATGGTTGTGGTGGACTATCCCAGCATGCTCAAGAGTCTGGGTTAATCCCAAGAACCCCAAAAATTAAAAATTAAAAGAAGTTAGTTGAAAACTAAAAGAAGAAGTTAGCAGAATAAGCCCTAGGCTTACATGAGCATCTATTTTGAAATCGGTTTATTTATTACTTTAAAATTTCTGTGTATGTATGTGTCTGTACACATCAGTACAGGTGACTTGAGAAACCAGAGGCATCACATCCTCTGGAGACTGATTTACAAGAGGTTGCGAGCCATCCCATGTGGATGCTGGGAGTTGAACTTGGGTCCCCAGGAAGAGTAGTGCATTTTCTTAATCACCCAGTCATTTCTCTAGCCAGAAATGGACATTTATTATTGGCTTCAGCTCTCCTCAATACCCTCTGCAAGAAACCCAAAGCACAAAGNTTGCAGAATTTTTAAGCCTGAGATTTTNCGTTTGCTCCAAAAGAGGGATGTTGTTTCCACAGGCTGTCCAAACCCGGGGTGGAGTGCTGCTGAGACAGAGACTAGTGGCAAGGAAGCAGGCCCGAGGACCAGAGTCAGAGACTTGGAATGATGAGAAATGCGCAGACTCCTGTAAGGCCTAGGGCAGTGACTTTCAAGGAGTTTNGTCTTCTCAGTTTTACAGATTAGGAGATGACAGAATGAAATGCACTCTTACTTGATTTCCATCGACTTCTCCTGGAAGCCGAGGTTTTATTAGGATGTTTTGTTTCAAAAGAAGCTACAGTCTTTGGACAAAATCCAGTGCTTTTTCTTCCACACCAGGGAAAGTAGTACAAAGGGAAAAAGCCAAGAAACTATTTTTAAAAGGTCTGAGTTTGGGTGTTTGGTTTAATCCTTTATGAACAATAATAAAAGGGTTATAATCTGCCTCCCTGATTGTTAATGATAATGTTCACATGCAACAAAAGCCCTCATCTCTGCAAGGTGACACAAGAGGAACTTGATGGCAGGGCTTGTACTGGTGCTTGTCCATCTTTCTACTATCTTTTGTTCATNTTCAAGTTGCAGACAACAACATGACAGCAGGCATTGCTTCAAAAGAGGCACGGAGGCGAGGGAGAGGGATCAGCAGGTGAAGAGATTGCCTCACAAGTGTGGAGACCTGATAGCATCCTATTATAGGGGTTTCATTTCTTTCCATTCATTCTTTATTTAAGAAGAAATGTAGCATGCTCATGGTTCTTTTATTTATTGTTTGATCTTTGTTTGTTTGTTTGTTTTTCAAGATAGAGTTTCTCTGTGGCCCTGGCTGTTTTGGAACTCTGTAGACCACACTGGCTTCGAATTCAGAGATCCACCAGCCTCTGCCTCCTGAGTGCTGAGATTAAAGGCTTGCGCCACTACTGCCAGGCTGCATAGTATTTTATGAATAGCCTTTAAAAGTAGTTTTATTTATTCCATAGATAATTGCATACTATTTATAATAAAGATATGCCATAATTTTGGGGGAATCTTTTGAGACAAAGTCTTCTTCTACAGCTTAGGCCAACCTCAAAAACCACAGCAATTCTTTAGGNGTGAGCCACCATACTTGGCTGATCTATCACAATTTGTCTCTGAAGACAAATATGTAATTTGTAATTTATTTACTTAATTCAAATTTTACAATATAAAATGTTTTTATAAAAGATTTGTCCATTTCTATATCTGTGTGAGCATTTTGCCTGCATATAGGCATGCATCTGCACCACACGTGTATGCTTGGTGCCCTCAGAGGCCAGGAGAAGATGTCATACCCCTAAGAACTAGAGTNGTGTGTGCCTGGTGCCCTCAGAGGCCAGAAGAAGATGTCATACCCTTAAGAACTAGNGTTAGAGATGGCTTTGGGCCAGCATCTGGGTACTAGGAACCAAACCTGAGTCCCATGTAAAAGCAGCAAGTGCTCCTAACCTCTGAGCATTTCTCCATCACCATAGAAATGAATTTTTTTTAACAATATCTTGCTATATAAACCAGGCTTGCTTAGAATTCACTATATAGCACCAGATAGCCTTGAGCTCATGATCATCCTGCCTTCGAAGTGCTGGGCTTTTAGGCANGTGCCACCTTTCCCAAGCTAAAACTTTTAAACANATATTTTAACTCCTTTGCAGACATTACCTTGCCTTAGCTCTGGCTCTTTATAGATGAAAGCAAAGCTGCTGGAAAATTATTTGGATTCCATAGATAGACATGGCTCTTAGCAACTTATCAAGGCTTCTTCAGCCCTCTCATAATCTTAAAATGACTAAGGTTTACCCCACAGCTGCTACCAGCCCCACCTTCCACAAGGGGTAATCATGTGAACTTGAGCAGGNTTGACCATGAACGGATTGGATGGACACTGCCTCCAATACCCCCCCCCCTTATCTTCTACAGACACCCAGGGCAGGGGAAGGCTTCTCTCCGCCTCTTACCATACACAGACAATTTTAGCAGCAGCTTTCCTGCCATCTGTTTTATCAAGTTCTTAATCTCAGGACCATCAGTAATTGACACCATAGCTAAGATCACCGGTGAGTGGTTGGAATCTTGGGATGGGCCAGGAATTTGACCTGTAGATTCTGGGGGATCTGACAAGGATAGCCTTGTGGGAAATCAATATCTGTGGCAAAAGTGGTGACCATAGCACATAGCTGAGTAGACACACAGTTTTCCCAGCCTGGAGTTGCTCCATAAATAAGATAATGTTTCCTGACCTATCTCAGATTATCTGTAGCCNTGGTTACCACATGCTCACGGCACAAGTCTGTCCTATGGCTAGAGAGCAGAGCTTCAGACTTCAGACTTCCAGCCAGAAGGGGCAGACTGATGGTACAGTGTTAGCAGACACATACAATATGATACACTTGGAAACAACTGGTCAACATTTAAAAATAGTTTTTTTTCACCCCCCCCCAATTGAATTTCTAGTATCTCTTGTATAAGAAGCAGATTTGGCCCAGGCACCACTTCATAAGAAGCCGAGTGGGTCTTCCCTCTTTAGGAAGGTTGTGGGCTTTCCAGTTGGACAGGATTCATCTGGTCTATGTCACTGGCATGTGAGTTTGTAACTCTGGGTTTAGATGTGATAACATTGACAGTGCAGAAACCCTGTCTCTGCTTGTTGCTGAGCAGAAGAGGCAACTACAAGCAGAGGGTTCATTTTGTGGCAACCTTCAGAGTTCTCAGGGTGTCGTCCTAAGCACCCAATAGAACTGGGGCCCACAGCATGACCGGTGGGGTTGAGATTAAATAGTGGGGATAGTGGTGAAGTTACAGTGAAGACACAGGAGACCTTGCAGTTAGTGAGAAATGAGAAATCTTTCACTATAACATCTTGACTCTCTTGGGGAATATTCACGAAGTCGGACAGGCATGGAGGTGGAATAACCACCTCAGTGTTTGACTCATTCCATTTCTTCATCAAGGAGTATCTCAATACTGAAAATTATAGCACAGACATAATTTAAAACAAAATAGAAATCTAGGAGGGGTGACCTTGTGTGGTAGGTGTGTGAGAAGAATCTACATTTTAGGATTAGGAAGACCTGATTGACACCTGCTTCTACCTGATTATCTGTGTAGCTCTGGCCAGTTTTCTTTTCTGTTTTATTTTTTTGGTAGGAATTTGATTAGAATTAAATATTTTATATCTATTATTAAGTGTTTAGACATAGCAGGCTTTTAATTCATAACTGGGTAGGCTTGCAAGTTTCATAATAAACTTTTGTGATCTATTATTAAAATTATTGGTAGTTATGGTTGTAGTTGTCGGTAGCTACAAGTGGTGCATGTGTTAAATGGAAGGTGCTTCAGATTTCATTAAATTCAAATCTTTTTATTTTGACTTTTAATTATGTGTCTAANGTGTGTGTTTGTGCGAGAGTTTGTATGTATGGATGCAGATATCTGTAGAGACCAGACTACATTGTCCAACACTCTGGAACTGAAGTTACAGGTCAGGAACCACCCAGTGTGGATGCTAGGAACCATTCTTAGGCCCTTTGCAAGAGAAGTAGGTGCTCTTCACCTCTGATCCATCTTCTCAGAGTCTAAATTTTGAAGAAAATATTCTTTATTTGAATAAATCTGTAGATGAGATGAGGAAATAATTGGTAGTGCTAAGAAATGATAGATATTGAGAGGTTGCAGAAAAATCAACGTAGATAGATGTCATTGTTTCAAAATAAGAATTGGGAGAAAGAATGCAGACTTGTCAAATCCAAGGAATGTTCTGGAATACTTTAATGAACAAGATTTGAGAGTGTCTTTAAGAAACAGAAATAATTACCAAGGAATCAGTCAAGGATTGTTCAGAAAGAGTTGTTCCAAGAAACTGTTTTTTTTTTTTTTTGTCAAAAACTGTTATAGATGTGCAGATGTAGTGTCACATGTCTGTAATCCTAGATTTGGGGAGCTGAAGGCAGGGTAATTGAAAGTTGGAGATCAGCCTTGGCTACACAGCAAGGTTGAAGCCAGTCTAGGCAACATACCAAAAGTCTATCTTAAAATATTACTAAATTATAATTCAATAGAAGAATTCTGTGACTTGATGAATAACACAATGTGACACTTCAAATAATTTTGTGGACAAGTTAGTGAGACATGATGTTCTATAGTAATCTCCTTCAAATTGAAGCATTGTCTCCTGCAGGACTCAGGGAGCTAATGAAACATATAAGGATCAGGAACTTCAGAAAGTTACAGCATTCACAAGGCCCCTCCCCATGATTAGGAAAACAGTATACAATACTGAGAAATGAAGCTTTCTGATTGGCCAAAAGCTGTCTGCAATTTCTACAGGGAACTCCAAAGAAACAGATTTTGTAAATCATCAGCCATGCTGAAGTCGAATTTTTGATGAAGCAGGGCTTTGGGTCTCCCATGACCCTGCAAAAAATCTCTCACTGACACTCCTTTAAGTAACCTAATAAACTCACTGTTTTTCTAACTTAGACTTGGTTGGGATAAATTTTTTTGGTCTTTCATTGGTACTTTTATCTATGGTAAAGAGAGATTTGTTCATATATTCTCAGGAAAGGTCACNTAACACATATGGTTGGATGATAATATAGTTAAAACTTATAAAATTCAGATACTGGCTATGTAGGTCAATCTAAATCACTGAGAGACAATACACTGAAGACCATCAATGACACACCTATTGCCAATATACTGAAATGGCAAAGTACTGAATGTTTTCTCTGAAATCCAGAACAAGAGATGGATGTTCATTTTCACCACTTTTATTAATCTTAGTCCTGGTAGTCCTAGCCACAGAAATTAAGCAAGGAATGAAATAGAAAGAACTTCCAAATTGGAAGGGAAAACATAAAAATTTTGTGTTTGTTTGCAAATGCAATGATCTTATATACAGGAAACCCTNGCTAACCCACAAAACCCATTGTAACCGATAAAGAAATTTAATAAAGTAGTAGAACAGAAAACACATCTATTTTCTATATATAAATAGCGAGTGAGCTACTGAAAAAGAAATCAATAGAACAATTCTTTTATGCAATAGTTATAAAAATTAAGAATACATAAAACAACATCAACAAGGGAAGTAGATTATCTTTGCGACAAAAACTAGAAAACATTGATGAAATAAAGATGATACAAATAAATGGAAAAATATCCTATGTTCATGGATAAAGAGATTTGGTATTTCAATAGATTAAAAGAAGTCCTGATCTATCAAAATATTCATATTGTTCTTTACCAAATTAGAAGAAATAATCTCTGAAAAATATTTAGAGAACTTCATATATGAGCAGTGAATTTACACTACTCCCATGCGTTCCTTTAACCTTCAGTGTCCTTCCCACACTCTCCACACCCTATTGAGTCCATCTAGCATTGCTTCTATGTACATGTGCCCAGGCTGACCACTTGGAATTGGACAACCTGTGAAGGAATTCATCCTTAGAGTAGACTGGTTCTTCCTCTTTCAGCAGCCATTGATCAACTGTGGCTCCTCATCCAGAGGTGAGACTCTGTGGAATTTATTCCATCCACTCTGGTGTGTTAACTAGTGTTGTCATTATGCAGCTGTTCTTCATTCAGGCAATGTAATGTTGGGATTTCATGGATGCATTGTCTTGCCATGTCTTAGGCACATTATCAAGCAGTAGATAACCTGTTTCTATGGTTGTTACAAACTTTCTGCTCCTTCTTTTGTGATTTTCCCTATGCCTTATGTGTAGGAGTTGTGTTGTAGAGGTATGAAATGGGGTTGGGCACCCATCAGACCCTTAGTCTCTGTATTTTGATCCATTACGATTCTCTGCAATAGTCTCCAACTATTACAAAGAAAAGCCTCTTTGATGAGGAGTGAGAGCTACACTTACCTATGGGTATAAGGATGAATTACAGGAAAGAATGCAGACATGAGCTGGAGGCCAGCCCACCTGGCACACTGTGCCCCTAAATAAGAAGCATGGTACACCATACTCCTGAGTATTCTGGAAGTCAGAACTCTGAATTCTGGAGTAGTGTGCATAGCCAGTAGTTGGCCTGCTGATGAGTAGTCTGCGCTCTCCACGTCTCCTTTTATGTGCTTCTCCCACATAGAGACCCTGGTGGCATGAGTGCTCACTGTCCAATCTGAGGTAATGTGATAACCAATCACAGTCCACAGGCTTCCACTATATAAATATTTGTCCATGTGCAATAAAGCAGACACAGCTCCCTGAAACGGTTGCCCAAGTTGTTTATCTCTGCATCATTTATAGACCCACAGGCATTGCAACCTGTGGAAGAAGAGGCTTTAGATAGGGTGACAGTGGAGGTAGAGTTTATGAATGGGGTAATAAAAAATGGGGAGGAGACTTTAACTGTGGAGGGATGTGGAAGAGTAGGAAGGAGGGAGAAAGGGAGAAAGGAGAGATAATAACACCAAGGATGTTTGAAAAACCCACAGAGAAGCATACCCTTTATTAATACTATTTAAAAATGTGTGTGTGTGTGTGTGTGTGTGTGTGTGTGTGTGTGTGCAGCTCTACTACATGGATGATGATGTAATCACCAACAGTCCTGCATTATTTGACAAAACCCAGTGACAGGCATGAGAAAGTTCTCCTTGAGTTGTTGGTCAGAGGAATTTAAGAGTGTCCTAAAACAAAATGGTCTATTTCTATTTCCCTTGGTTGTCTCTCAAAACTTGAAGGTAAGATCCNTTTGCTGTTTTCATTACTATGGCTCTATAGTAGAGCTTAAAGTCAGGGATCGTGATGCCTCCAGACATTGCTTTATTGTACAGGGTTCTTTTAGCTATCCTGGGTTTTTTGTTGTTCCATATGAAGTTGAGTATTGTTTTTCCAAGTCTGTGAAGAATTGTGTTGGGATTTTGATGGGGATTGCATTGAATCTGTAGATTGCTTTTGGTAAGATTGCCATTTTT
>LZPO01097466.1:30486-49577 GCA_001675575.1 Neotoma lepida
GGAGAGTGCCAGGACCTCCACCCTGTAACGGTCTGTCCTTGGATTTTATGGCAGTGTCTGAACACTTGTCCAGGGAAACACATTAAAGGGACTGCATTGATCCTCACTTCTTGTTCTCGTCACTTTAACCTTGGATATCAAATGGGTTCTTCTCCAGTTCTTCAGAGAACTCCACCTTGGGTCCTGAAAGCTTTTCTGCTGTGCTCCAATGATGCTGGAGCCCCTAGCTGGCCCAGAGGCTATGTTCTGCCTGCAGGTCCCATGCTGCCCTCAGGTGGGGACCCAAAGCTGCCAGGTGGGCTCCAGGCTTTGCCAGTTCCTACAGTGGCTGTCACAGACCCCCACTGTCTTCATTCAACCATCCCACCTAATAAAGGGCCTCTGCTCTCCAGGCATTGCATGACTATAAAATGATAGTGGCTAAGTCACACATTTGTGACCTTGCTGGTGGAGCAGGGCCTGCAGTGTGGTGAGTGGCTGCCCAGGTCCGACTATTTCTGCTAGATGGCTGTAGCTTAAGGCAAGCCCTGACCTCGGTTTCTGATCTGTCAAGAGTTCAGTCCTACCAAGTAGGGATTGCAGAGGACTTGAGGAAAGCAGGAAGTTGTGTAGACNGCATCACAAGAAGCAGAGGCTACACCTAAGCATCCTAGGGCTGCTCAGAAAGTGTCACCTCTGCACGAGCTGCCTGTCCAGGACTCAAGGTTACCAACTTTTAGGAAGCCTTGGGAAAGCCTGAGCTAAAGGGGAGTTGATCCAATGCTTGGTTCCCATGTAGGGGACTGCGTGACCCTAGGAGGTGTCCCCAACCATGTCTGGCACTGATGAGTAAATTCAAGTGTTTTTATTCCTAGACACAGTCTAGGAACGTGAAGCACTGAGTCACTTCCTCTTCCTTACCCCAGGCTAGGTACACCTACCACAGNACACCAGTCAACTTGGAGAAATCCAGGCTGATTTACTGTGGTCACCTCATCTTGTTTGGCCTCTCCCTGAACAGGCTTAATAGGCTGGTTATTTCCCCAGCCACTGGGAGAATCACTGATTCATCAAAATCTCATCCCTGGTAGAACCACCCCACCCTGGGCTGTCATTGCCCTATCAGCAACCTGCTACTCCTCCCCCACAAAGGCAAGTGGCCTCACTGATGCCCTTCTGAGCCACTGGACCTATATGAAGGGCAGCCCCATCTCCATCTCTGGTTCTCTACATGATCTCTGGGGAGCCTCAAGACCCCCTTCAAACATCTGCAACAGGAACCCCAAGACCCTTCTCTGACATTTACATGACATCTCAAATGCCACCACAGGGCATTTACTTACAGCCCACCACCATGAACAAGCCCCATCCATTCCCAAGCTCAGCTTTCCTACATTGGCTAATGAAGGGACTTCCCTATCAGTTAGAAACACTCTGCAGGCTGGGCAGTGGTGGCGCACGCCTTTAATCCCAGCACTCGGGAGGCAGAGGCAGGCGGATCTCTGTGAGTTCGAGGCCAGCCTGGGCTACCGAGTGAGTTCCAGGAAAGGCCCCAAAGCTACACAGAGAAACCCTGTCTCGAAAAACCCCCCCCCCCCCAAAAAAAAATAAATATAGAAACACTCTGCAGAGGGTGTCAGCCATTTGCTTGGGGGCACCCTGTCCTCCCAGTAGAACCCCTTCCATGTCCACACTGGCACAAGTGTGCACACAGCCTTTACAGTCACCTCTGCTTGTTGCACAATACAAACTTTATTGAGAAAGAGTTGGCTGATGGGGTCAAACGTCTAGATTTGGGCATNTGTTCTTTCCTGCCCAGTCACCAGCACTGGGTCCCTCCTCATCTATAAATTGACACTCTGTCTGAAGAAAGGGGGTCTTTTCCAGCACCAATAACCCTGTAGTTCCAGAACAGCCTAGAGGCTGAAGTGATGTGGCCATACAGGAAAAGCCCTTTACAAAGGATTCTGTGGGACAAAAGAATCAAGAGGCCATCCTGCCAGCAGAACTGGGCTGCCAGCTCAGTGGGGGGCAGGGCCCCGCTAGCAGGCCCATGATCACATCTCAAAACAACAAACAAGGGCTCAGTGGTAGTGCTCGGGCAGGGCTCTGGGTGCCCCTGCCGGCATAAATCCCAGAACTTTGACTCTGATGGCCTTTAGGTGTTGAAGGGGAAATATACCTTGGATGGGGAAGCAAGGCTTCTTTGAGACAGCTCTGACAAATGCTAAGTATTTTCCCCCCTCAGTCAGTGCTGGGGAAGCCCAGGGCCTTGGAAATGCCAACAGGCACTACACTGAGCTACANTGAAACCTCAGCCTGCCAGGTTTTTGTTTTGGTTTGGTTTTTTTGTTTTGTTTTGTTTTGAGACAGGGTCTTGCTGTATTGCTATATATCCTAGGCTAGCCCCAAACTCTTAGCACCCTTCATGCCTTGGCTTCCTACTTGCTGGGATCACAGGTGTGCCTTCATACCTGCTGATTTTTTATTGAATAGCTCAAACTCTCCGACAGAGCCCTCTGTTCGCCCTGCCTGCAGCACTGTAGATGTGTAGTGTTTCAAACCAACTGATCTTTAGACTTCTGTTTGGTGGGTGGCTTTGACTTTAGTTATGATTTNAAAATAGTAGTTGGGTAATGGGTTTTTGAAACNGAGTTGAGGTCTNGTCAGAACAGGGGTACCAATACTGCAGGGGTGACTGGGGCCCCAGTGGTCCAGACCAGAGGCTCCTTTGACATGGGGAACACTGTGGACCTCATGTGTTTTAATTCTGGATGAGGGTCCATCCTAAGGGGACAAAGGCTGGACTTTGATGACTGTCATGGCTTTCAGACAGACATAGGGGTCAGGAACACAGCTCAGAGGGTAAAGTGTTTGGAGGATGTGAGTTCAATCCCCAAAAAGAGCCAAATGTGGTGGTGCACACTTAGGTAGTCCCAGAAGTGGGGAGGCTGGGCCAGGCAGATGCCTAGTTTGCAGGCTAGCCAGCCTAGCCTAGCCGGTGAGTTTGAGGTCAGTGAGAGTCCCTATTTTTTTTCTTTTTAAAGGGTGGCTAGCACCCGAGGAACTAAAACAGGTCCTCATGCATTTGCACAAACAAAAAATAAGTGGTTAAACAAGCCAGAGTCTTGTGCAGCTAGCTCACCCCCACTACTCACTCACTTTGACCATTTTGTTTTTGGGCTCCTGGCAGATGTTTTTCTACTAGGTCAAAGGTGGCTTTTCCCCCTCCAGGCTTGGCTGACCGCCCAGAGCTTCTCTTGGGGCCTCTCTGCTGGCTAAGGAACAGACTTCCAAAGCCACTTTGCCAGAACCCAGGAAGCTCCCTGAGATTGACAGCTTTCTTTGTCACCCCATTGTTCCTATCAATAAAAAAGCTGGATATAACATTCTACCACACAAGATGGGGCCTCAAGGCAGGCACGGCCCCTCTGAGCAAAGCTTTGCTTTCACTCTGGTATGGTTAGGCTTCGGTGGCACCTAGAACTCTATTTCAGCCTCCTAAGTGCAGAGATTACAAGGCATGCACCACCAGCCTGGCTGTTTTTAAATAAAGCACCACCCTCCCCTCTCTACAGCTCTTCCTGCAGAGGCTTCCTCCTCACCCCCACAGCTCCCTTCAGCACTGGCTTAATGATAGGCTTAATGCCACACAGAACGGTACCTTATACCTAGAAGTAGAAAAGACCAGCATTCCCAAGGGGTGGGGGTCAGTGCTGAGCCCCAGACTGCTATGTTAGAGCAGGAGCTCCTAAGGGTTGGAGTCTTTCCCAGAAGGAGGAGACACACCTGTTGCAAAAACACCAAGAGGCAAAGTCCCCTGGAAAGTTCCCCACATACATAAGCCAGCTTCCCTGGAACTAGTCAGACTGACAATCAGAAGATGGATCTGACCTGGTCCCAAGTTAGAGGGGGCATTGGGTCATGGGAAGTCTCATAGGGCTGGTGACACCCCTCAGGGGGCCAAATAGATGGGGTGGGGGGGCATTGTCTTTAGTTCCAGGAAGACTTGACCTAGGCGAGGCATTTGGGAAAATAGCATGTTTGGCCTACTCGCCCTGGGCTAGGGCTACACCCTCTCCACTCAGCCACTGCAGGTCCCTCCTTTTCAAATGCTTTTAATGTTTTCAGACAGTGAGAGCTTGTTGCAATGGCTGGAGGCTGTGCTAGTGGCTGAGAGCACCTCCTGCCTACCCACAACTCCCTTCTTCCAGGAAATGCTTGAAAGGGGCCATGCCCGCCTTGAGGCCCCATCTTGTGTGGTAGATTGTTATATCTAGGATGTCCTGCTCCTCTTCCCCCCAAAGTCTCCCTCAAGCCCAGGAGAAGGGGTTCTTGCAGGCCCCTAGGAGCTGATGACATGCCCGGACCAGGTCTCATGCTTGGTGCCTGGTGCCAAGTGGGTGATGACCACCTCTACAGCCTGCAGTTTCTCATTCTTGGGCGGGATAGAGCACATCTTATAGGTGACCTCGTCGCCTTCCACTGGAACATACTCCCCTTCCACACTGCAGGAGAGAAAGAGCAGTCATCAGGGCTGAGGAAATGGCTCAGTCTAGAAAATGCCTACCTGAGTTTGGATCCCTAGCACCCATGTANAAAAGCCNGGTGTGGTGGAGTGTATTTGCCCAGTGCTGGAGAGGCAGAGGCAGAGGCAGGAGGATCCCTGGTGCTGGCTGGCCAGCTAGCCTTGCAGATCAGTGAGTCTCTGTGAGATCAGCGAGAGACCCTGTCTCGACAAATAAGGTGGAGATGGGGCTGGAGAGATGGCATGGTTAAGAGTCCTTGCTGTCTGCTCTTGCAGAAGACCTGGGTTCAATTCCCAGCACCCACATGACAGCTCACAACTGTCTGTAATTCCTGTTCCAGGGGATCCAACACCCTCTTCTGGCCTCCACAGGCACCAGGCATACATGTGGTGCACTTACATATATACAGACAAACACTCATAAAATTTTAAGAAAATAGGTGGAGAATGACAGAGGAAGACACCAATGTTGACCTCTGGCCTCTGAAAGTGCACATTCGCACACACGCACAACCACAGAAAAATAAGCCCCATAGACTCCACCCTGGGACACCAGGATGGACACCATCTTCCTAGCTACTCAGTCCTTCCAGAAACAGTGCCTCCTTGTCCTTCTCCCAGCCTGTGTCCTGGCCCCAGTGGCTCCTGTGGGGCTGAAAGACAGCCCAGCCACTTGGATGTTCATGCATCAGCACTGAGCATGTGGGTGGAAAAGCCAGCGACTCAGACTCGGACAGCTCTCCCTGGCCGCCTCGTCTACACACTGCCCTTGGTCCCAAGGCTTCCAGAGCCAAACTTTCCACCTTCAAAAAAAGTGCCTAATTCGCCAAGCCTGGCAGCACAGGAATGTGACCCCAGCTGCTTGGGAAGCTGAGACTGCAAGGTGAAGGTCTGCCTGGCCCACAGAGAGCACTGAAGAGNAGTCCGGCCAAGTGTGGCCAACTTAGTTGAGATCATGTCTCAAGATAACAGAGTACAGAGGAGCTCAGCCAGATGAACTAGGGGAGGAGGGTAAGGTGCTCACCACCAAGCCTCATAACCTGAATTTGACCCCTTAACACACATGGTAGGAGAGAACTGATTGCTATAATGTGTTGGACCTCCATATTAGTATGGTGGTATACACATGCCTACACATATGTACATATATATATAAATAAAATGCAAAAAGCAATTTATAAAAATAAATACATGCAGCCAGGTGGTGGTGGCGGCGCTCGCCTTTAAACCCAGCACTTGGATGCAGAGGCAGGCGAATCTCTATGAGTTCAAGGCCAGCCTGGTCTATAGACTGAGTTCCTTCTACCAGCCTGTGTCCTGGCTGTTTGACACATGGCCAAGACTGTTTGACAGAGAAACCCTGTCTTGAAAAATAAATAAATAAATGCACCCATTTAAAAGGTTTTAGGTTTTTTGAAAGAAGGCTGAGTTAGGCATAGTGGCACATTACCTGTACTCTCAACACTTGGGAGATGGATACAGGATTGTAGTATCAGAGTTCAAGGCCAGATTCAACTACATAAGGAGATCGAAGCCAGCCTGAGCAACATGACACCTTGTCATAAGAGTGCTGAGGATACAGCTCAATGGAAGAGTAGTTTGCCTAGCACATGAAAGTACATATGTTTAGCCAGGCAGTGGTGGCACATGCCTTTAATTCCAGTACTTGAGGCAGGTGGAGCTCTATGAGTTCTAGGCCAGCCTGATCTACAGAGTGAGTTCCAGAACAGCCAGAGCTGTTACGCAGGAAAACCCTATCTCAAAAAACCAAAAAGGAAAAAAAAAAAATGCCTATGCTGAATAAATAGTAGTGGAGAAGAGAAAAGTCCCTAGTTACTTCAAGCTAAGTCCAGAACTGGTCTCTCTCTTGTGATCAGCCACTGCAAGGCTTCCTGAATTCCTAGAGGTCAGATCATGGTCTCACAGCAAGGGCAGCATCCTGATGATCCTAAGCCTCAGGGCCAGCCAACGTCCCCTGGAAGTGACTTGTTCTGATGTGAGAATCTCAGAGCAATCAATGTTTTCCCTCTTTGAAGTGGTCCCCGGGGAGCTTCNTCTAGCCATTCCGACAGCAGACTCGACAGCTCCCAGTATCTCCATCACTCAAGCTTGCCCCACCCATGCTTCCTCCTAATCACTTTTCACATTGTACTGTGTGTGCTTATAAATCAGTGGAAATCCTTCCTAGAAAGAGGCGCTATGGACATTATATACCCATGCATGCATTCATACATGTGTAAAATGCATCCAGCAACTATCTCAGGTCTGTGCTAGGTAGGGGNATTTTATTTTATTCTTAGAGACTAGAGTCTTACTATGTAGCCCTGGCTGGCCTGAAACTCAGTGTGTAGAACAGGCTGGTNTCAAACTTTCACCAACCCTCCTACCTCTGCCTTCTGTGTGCTGGGATCACAGGTATACACCACCATACCCAGCTTACAGGGCCTTCTAATCAGACCTGGTATGTAAGCATGCTGGGGTGGCAAAGGAGAGCTGGCTAGAACTTCCATCACAGCAGAGGGGTGCAACACGACCCTTCTTTTCATAGTTTCAGACTTAGTTGGGGCTTCTGGGAAAAAGAATCTGCCTCCGATTGGCTGAGTGAGATTGAATATGCAGCCAGGGTATCAGTCATTGGTAGGGTACTTGCCTAGCATAAGCCCCAAGCTTTGGACTCAGTCCCCAGTTCAGCCAAAATGAAATCAGGGAGGGCTGGGTGCTTGGGCCAAAGAAGAAAGTCTGGATAGAGGTTCTAGTTGGGAGTTCCTAGGAAACCCAAAAGCTGCTCAGAAGCCAAACAGGGAAGGGGCTGCTGGGGACCTTGTGGGCCACACCCTGGACTCCTGTAGGCTTCCAGACAGGAAGGAAGAGCCTCAGCAAGTGGCAGGAGAAAGGGCCCAGCCCTGAGCTTCCTTCCTGGAGGAGAAGAAACAGCCCCCAGCCTCACCAGGCCACTTCCCTGAGGAGGCCAACACACTCCCCATCCCAGGAACACCCTCCCCACAGGCCAGGCACAGGACACTCATAACCCACCATGAACCATCTGCTTTCACATACCAGTCCCAAAGTCCTCACCCTGCCCCCAGTATCTGTGGTGGACATACACCCAAGGCTTCACACAATTCATAGACATGCCCAGTCACTGTCACACACGAACTGCTGTGCAGCCTCACACTCCACATACATCTTCCTGCCTAGCACCTTGTCCTATACAACATGGGGCCAGGACCACATCCCCTCTACCCCCAGCCTAGACCCCCAGATATGCTACAGTGAACTCACTCAGAGATGTGCAGGAAGATATCAGGGCCACCATCAGCCGGGGTGATGAAGCCGTGGCCCTTGGACCGGCAGAAGCATTTACAGACTCCTTTGTAGACAGGGCCCTGTGAAGCCCTCACCGTCCTGACAGAGAGGGAGATGTGAGGGGATACCCATCAGTTCTCTACAATAGCCACCCACTCCCCTGGAGCTACTCTCCCAGCTGTGCCTCAGGGAGACCTGGCTAGGGCCACCATGTATAGTCGCACAGGCTTTGTGTACGACCCTGGGAGCTGTTCACACAAAATTGTAGAAATGACTGGATAACCTTGGCACATTTTCTCAGGCCTGTTTGTCCTTCTGGAAATGGGGCTGAGATAACATATTTGGGAGCATCCCTTCAGAAACTGTTAGTAACGGCTTTAGCATCCTCTCACAGGGCTTAAAATCTACACCTGCCAGTGGCCACCCAGGCAATGGCCCCACCATACCGCTGAGGAAGTCAAGGCCTCCTGGGGAAGAGGCCTCTGTAGCTAAAGCCCAGTAGCTTATCACTGTAGCTTGGGGGGTGGGAGGAGGCTCCCACCGATGAGGATAGCACCTGAGTTTGAAGGCACCTTTGAGTTTCCTCACTAGCACTTCTCCAGGACTCTCCAAGAGATGCCCAGAGAATAGATCCTGCTTGCTCTGGTAGCAGCCCCCATTTTGGTAAGTGTGTTTGGCCAGCCTGAGACTTACGCTGAGAAGGTCCTCGTCCTGCGGGTGGGCAGAGGACTAGGGACCACATTGCCTCGAAGCGGGGATGGAGACCGATCCCGGGCCCGAGGAGTATCCAATAGCCCAACAGAAGTCTGATGCGTCGGAGGCTGTGGCGGAGGGGGAGGCTCAGATGACATGGCTGACCTACAGAGAGAAGGGGGCTCTCAGGGTCCTGTCTCAGAGGACTAGACAGGGCACACAGCCTGGGACTCCAGAGGCTCACTCTAGGTTACCTTGTCTGTAGCCACACCTTGGCTCAGGTGTCTCTGCTCGGGTGCCAGCACTGGGACCCATAGCAACTACAGGCCTCCATCTCCATTGTGTAAGAAAATGCCAGGTCATGTGCTGGTGTGATAGCCCAATCAGTACAATACTTTTCACACAAGCAGAGAACCCAGGTTTGACCCCCACAATCCATGTATAATAGAAAAGCCTGGTATAGGGCTGGGGAGGCGGCTCAGCTGTGAACAGTGCTGACTGCTCTTGAAGAGTTCAGTTCCATGTCGGACAGTTCACAACCACCTGTAACTCCAGCTCCAGGGGATCTGACGCCCTCTTCTAGCCTGTATCTGCACTCTTATGCACAAACCCACACACAGACCACATATATACATAGTTAAACATAAATAAATCTTTTAAAACTACTAAAAATAAATCTTTCTTTTTGTTTTTGTTAAGAGAGGGTTTCTTCTCTGTGTAGCCTTCGCTGTCCTGGAACTCACTCTGTAGACCTCAAAGTTGGCCTCAAACTACCACCTGCTCCTGTCTCCCAAGTGCTAGGATTAAAGGCGTGTGCCACCATGGCCCAGCTAATAAATCCTTTAAAAGGCTAAAATGGTGTGTGCCTGTAATCCCAACACTGGCAAAGTAGAGGCAGGTGGATCCCCAGGGTTGGTTGGTCAGCCAGCCTAGCCTAACCAGGGAGCCCCAGGTCCCAGTGAGAGACCCTGGCATGCTTCGGACACTCAGTAAATATTGTGAGAGGGAAGCAGTGCCCTCAGCCTGGACTTCAATGCCAAAAGCACAAGTCAGTGACCCCTATTCCCGTCCTGCTTGGCTCCCTACCCTGCAAGCACTCTCCCTCAGGAGACTGCAGAGCACACCTAAACCTAGGGCAGTTCACAGCCCAGCGTGGCTCCCTGGGGGGCTGATTGAGCTCATGGCCAGGTGGGTTACCACTAAAGGTCCCCTGAGGAGGAATACTCCCAGTACACTCACATCTCGCCCCAGGCACTACTCCCTGCCATGAGATCTAATTCTCTGTGACCCCTCAGAGGCATAGAATTTAGGCAAAAGTTGAAGGCAGTGGCTCCTACAAGCCAATCCAGCAACCAGAGGTGGGAACAGGGTGAGGCAAAAGAATTGCTTTGAGCTCAAGATAGCTTGGACTACAGCGACACCAACATTAAAGGGGGGTGGGGTGGGGGCTAAGGAAACAGTTCAGCAGTTAAGGGCACTGGCTGCCCTTCCAGAGGTCCAGAGTTCAATTCCCAGCAACCACGTGGAAGCTCACAACCATCTGAAATGGGAGCTGATTCACTCTTCTGGTGTGCCTGAAGACTGGTCACTCATATACATTAAATAAATATTAAAAAAAGAAAAAAAAAAGAATATGGGCAGCACGGCCATTGTACACAAGTGACCCCAGGACAGGGTGGGCCCAACCACCTTGGCTCAAGGTCAAGAACAGCTACTCTAGGGTCAGCCCTTAGGTAAGTCCTTTCCCCTTTGTGGACTCAGAGTCAAACTCAGGGCTGGAGACAGGGACAGCAAAGCCAGACACTCCAGCAGGGCCAAGGGAGTCGATGGGACAGGAACAGGCCTGAGCAGGTTTGTGTGGCCCTGTGATCGGTCTGTCAAACATAAAGGAGCTGTCTTCTAAACAGCCCAGCTACAGTCTGATTTTCTGTTTTGTTGGTTTGTTTTTAGGGTCTCCTGTAGCCCACACAGGCCTCAACCCTCAAGTGCTAGGATTACAGCTGTGTACTACCATGTCTAATTTCTGTGGTACAGTGGATTGAACCCAGGGCTCTGTGTACACTAGGCAAGCACTCTACCAGCTGAGCTGCATCCCCAGCCCCCTCAGCTCTCGGTACCCTGGGCCCCAGCTCATGGCTAGACTCTTCCCGTTTATGGTAACTCCAATGCCCCAGGGCTGAGTTTTCACCTGCTCTACACAGCAAGGCCCACTTGCTTCAGCTCCAACCCTCCACCTTGGAGTCCTTGGGTTCGGGGGACTGAGGTGTGCAAGGCAAGGGTGCCTCTTTCCCCAAAGATTCAGACTTCTCCTCCATATGCCCTGCCCCTCTCTGGGGACTCAGTCCTGCCTGGCTGCAAAGATGTCACTGGCCAGCCTTCCAGAGAAGTGACACGGCTACCTACTGACCTCTTAGCTGTGGCCCCAGCCAGGCAGGACCACGAGTCCAGAGAAGCCCCCACCTTGAAGAGGTCCTGGCTGCTGGCCTGCTGGTCAGGTCTCTAGCACAGGTCATAGAGTCCTAGAATGTTCCAATGCCGGGAGTTCTGGGAAGAAGGCTGGCCCAGAGAGGGAGAGTGGGCCCCACCCAGGCCTCCCAGGACAGCAGACCAGACCATGGGGACCTGATGACATCAGCATGAGGAGAACTGCCCTTCCCTCTTCTAACCAGTCTCCCTGCCTCTCTCCTACCCTCTCCCAACCCCAGTCAGGGGCACTTAAGCTCAGATCTTCCCACCTGCCAGCTGAGCAATCATTAGTGACTCAACCTCTCAGGGCCTCAGTTTTTGTATCTGAGAAATGGGAATTGTTCCAGCTTCACACAAATCATGACATTGAAATGAAGTAATACATACAAGCACTGAGGGTACAGCCCTGCCCAGAACAAGCAGGCAACAAGTACTGGCTGTAAACTGCAATCACAAAGTCACTCAACAAACATATCTAATACCTGATACAGGAGACACAGGGCAGAACCTGGAACCAGAGGAGGTGGTGGGGTCACAGACTGCCAAAAGGCCTGGTAACAAAAGAGATAAAAAGTGATGGGGTGAGAGTGCAAAACAGACCTGAACTATGAAAAATAGACATTTGAAAACCAGTGGGGAAAGCTAGGGGTGTTGGTGCTTGCCTGTAACGTAAACATTTTGGAGGCTGAGGCAAAAGGATCCTCTGGACCAGCCTGGGCTAGAGACCAAGAGATCTGGGCTAGCCTAGGCTACAGAGATCATCTCAAGAAAAGAGAGACAGAGAGAAGCTGCTCTGGGTACAGACAGCAGGGTGTGGGGAGGGCCTGCTGTGGTTCCAGGCCAGGGAGGCTCTGTGGGAGTGGGGCAGGAAGGAAGATTCAGAGGGCAGGGCCAGACCAGGAAGCAGGTTGCATCACCATGCCTGTCATCATCCTATCTTCCCTGCTTTGCACCTTCTGCCTGTCTGCTCAGACACCCTTATCGTGCCCACCTCTCCAGGCTGACGAAAAAAGACCCACCGGGGTCTTCCTCACTCTCTGCTCAAGTCCCCTCACACCTTAAATCCAGCTTCTTCCTTGGAAAGGCCTTCAGTGGACATCACACTGAGGGCAACACGAGGGTCGCTCGACACCCTAGCCCCAGCCCAGGGACTGGCACAGGCCTCGGTCTTGGGCACCCTTTCTGAGTGCTGAGTGCCACACTCACCCTAACTACACAGTGGAAGAAACTGAAACACAGAAATGAAGTGACTGAGGTAGGGGTGGGAGCCGGGAGAGTTCCCTGGGAGGCCCACAGGCTGTTCCACTGCCCAAACCAGCCACTCAGGAGGCTGAAAGGAAGCTGAGCTAGTCAGAGCCAGCCCACCCAGCTGGCCCAGGAAGGGGACAAAGTCCAGCTGGGGTCAGGTAGGGGTATCCAGGAGGCTTCTCTGGCCCGGCACACACATGAGGACACAGTCTACAGCAGCCGTCTGTAGCTTGTAGCTGCAACAGCCCAAGCTCCCTCTGCCCCTCCTAGCTCAGGCTATCTTGTTACCCTCGGCCTGCTCTCTCAGCAATACCAGGTGTGGCCCTGGAAAAGGCGTGGCCCACCCTCCACAGTGCTCTAATGGGAGATGAGATGGGGCTGAAGCTCTTGCCTGCAGGGGCTCTGGGCTAGACCTTGGTCTGGGCAGAGGCCTGAGACAAATTCTGACAAAATGAAATGGCTAAGATGTTGTCATGACTGCCCGACTAGGTACACACATGTGTTTATCTGTGTGTGACTATGTAATGTGTACACGTATATGTATGTGGGGGAATGTTTATGTACATGATCACACGAACACACATCTGTATAATTATGTGGGGGATGTGCTTAGGAGTATATGACCAAGTGGTTGTATATATGCGGGAAGTAGGGGCAAGGTGCACACATCTGTGTGTGCACAAACTCCAGATGGGTGAATAGTGCCTGGAAGACCTAGGGCCCTGTTTAATACCTTTTTTATTTTGAGAAAAAGTCTTATGTAGCCCAGCTGGATGCAATCCAGGGTTTCCTGAATCCTAAGCAAGCACTCTACCAACTGAATTACATCCTTAGCTGTGTGCATCATGTCCAACACCACCCGCATGTACCAGCAGAAACCCAGAGCCTTCTAACCCTCAATGGGGGGTGGGGACAACACCAGGCAGGATAAGACATAAACCCCTCTGCCAGACAAGTCCAGCCCAGGGAGAGAGAGGCCCAGGGCCTGAGGGTAGGATGCCACACCCACCCTGACTGTCCAGCGGGGAGAGCATGTCATCCTCTTATCCTGAGAAATGTGGCAAAAGGGGCCTCTAGCCGAAAATAGAAGGGAATTTTCCATAGGTCTTCTAGCAAGTTCTGGAAGATTCCGGGAGCTCAACTGGGCACCAGGCTGGCCTCCTCAGCCCTTCTACAGCCCATCACCAAAACTAGTGCCCCATTCCTGTACTCCCTTGCCAGGCCCAGCACCTTCTGTGCTCTTGGCCTTAAAGCCCCCAGCTTCTGGGCCGGGCAGAAGTGTCGCACACCTTTAATCCTTGGGAGGCAGAGGCAGGCGGATCTCTGTGAGTTCGAGGCCAGCCTGGTCTACAAATTGAGTTCCAGGACAGAAAAAAAAAAAAGAAAAAAGCTCCGAGCTTCCAACATGTACATCCCTCTCCCTTTTCAGTTTTTTGAGTCAGGATCTTACACTGCACAACACAAGTTGTCCTCAAACCCATGGTAATCCTCCTGCCTCTGCCTCCCTGGTACTAGGATTCTGGGCTTGTTGTGAGCCATCACACCCAGCTGGGAAAATCTTTTGTACTAGGGAGCCAGGTGCTCACCGGAGGAAGTGTGGGAGGCGGTTACACTTCAGTGAGAGGGAGTGTGATGTATGCCTCCTCAAAGGCAGGAAAATGGAGAGTCAAGGAGCATGAGCTTAGGTGAACTGGAGGCTTCATCCTTAGGCCAGAACCTCTTGAAGCCTGTTCTGCACACTGAGGTGTCTAGAATCTTGTGTGAGTTTGTGGCCAGGGAAGGCTACTGCTGGGCACCGTACTGGGTCAACTTTCCAGCCCAGAGCCTGGCCATTGCTGGCAGGGAGGTGGGTTAGAGACTCAGGTCACTCAGGCAAAGGGACAGAGCAGGCCACTAGAACTCTAGGGACCCTGCCATGGAGGGGGAAGCCAGTGCTTTTTCTGCTGTCATAGGGGATTCATGGGCACCAGGTATTAGACTCCCCTTCCTGCTAGCCTCACAGGTAGGCACTTCACCATTTCCCTGTCCCCTGAGAAAACTGACAATAGATTCAGCAGCTGGGGCTTCTCACACTTTAGTGGCCCCCAGGAATCTCTGGCCAATGTCCAAAAGCAAACTCCGACTGTGCAGATGTGGGCAGAGTTAACACGGCTTTGCTTGGTCAGTTAGCTGGGGATGGGCAGGCCCTTGGCTGCTTTTCTGGTGCTGGGAAGCAGGATCTCTGGGCCCTAGCACTGAGCTGCTCCCCCACCCCCCAAGACTGCCTTTCTAAGGGGCTCCCAGAGACAGCTGCCACTAAACTACCCAGCTCCCAAGAGGCAGGCCCTCTGGGGGAGGGGACACACATGAACAGACACACTCACCCAGCACATGCAAACTGCACAGGGCCAGGGCTCTAGGAGATTGCAAGGTTCAATCTTCACCCCCACCCCGCCAGGCCGCAGTCTAACAGAAAAGAGCCCATAGCTGAGGACAGGGAAGGACTGATGAGCTGAACTGGACACAGGGATCTGGGAAGGCACAGGGGTAGAGAAGGAGCCTGAGGTTCACAGCAGCCAGGCTGGCTAGCCACATGCTGCTCCATTGTTCTGGAGAGAGTGAATTCTGTGCGAACAGATTGGGAGCGATACCAGGGGCGGGGCCATGAAACAGAAGAGCAAACAGCCGGAGATGAGGAGAGACAGTCCCAGTCCCTCCAGCAGCCCAGCTGGGGAACCCTCACCTTCAACTGCCGGGAAGCTGGAAGCTCCAGGAACCCAAAGCAGTCCCTTCCAATAATGTCACCTCAAGAACTCCCCCAGGAACACCCAAGCAGACCCTGTTCTCCACCAAACCTAGCCCTGAATTCCTCCCCAACATTCTGCTGCACCCTCCCCCAGTTTTCCTCATCTCCCAGCCTGACTTTTCCAGCCTCTCCTAGACCCACTAGTTCCCNGCCTCAGTTTGGACAGGGTCGGTGCAGCATCCAGTAGCCTGAAGCTGTAGAGATGGTGCCAGGCACAATGCAGAGTAGGAGGTGAGCTTAATAACAGTGGGCCCCACAGTGTGCATGGTCACACTAGGGTCATGGGAAGAACCCTTTGCTCCCACAGCAGCAAGATATGGGGCACAAAGCAAATTCCTGCCCTAGCACTCAGTAGGACAAAGAAAGCCAGTTCCACCTAACCCTAGGCCGGGCCTAACAGCTTACTCAGATCCCAACACAAAAAAAGATCTGTTCTCACCCTGGGGGGGTGAGACAAGCGGAGGGTGTAAGGGCCGTGGTGGTATCCAAGCTGTCACCCAAGAGTAGATGGTGGAGTGAGGCCAGACTCTGAGGAGACCCGTCCCAGAGCAGGGGATGGCCGAGAAGAGACTTTAAAGGACCACTTAGGGACACACAGTCACAAAGCAGCTAGAGAAAGAAGGTCCTGTTGAAAAGTTTGAGCCCAAAAGGACAAAAAATGGGACAATTTTAAACACAGATTTGTGGATTGGTTTTAAACACTGTTTTTGTTTAACTGGTTTGTTGTTTGGAGCCGAGGATGACTCTAAACTCGTGAATCCTACCTCTCTACCTCCCCGGTGCAGGGTTGCAGGCATAACCCATTACTACTGATTTAATGAACCAATTTAATTTCACACTCTCCCTCTGGCTTCAGCTTGGAGAACAGACTAAAAGCACCAAGATTGGGCCATAGGAAGAGGATAGCAGAATAGCCAGGAGGAATAAAAAGTAGCTCCTATTTCTCCGGGCACTTGAGCTAGCCAGCTCCCTCAATTCCCGCACACGCATCTTTCTGGTAGAAAAGGTTATTTATATATTTCAGTCGGCAGAGGCAGTCTCCTATTTTGCGAAGAGGCACCACCACCTCTCAGAACGCAGACTCTGCAGGAGAGGGCTGATCTACAGTTCACCCTGCACAGACCTACACTGCAACCCCAGAAAAGCTGTGGGCTCACAGCCTAGCTTTTTAAATAAAAATCAAAACCCAACCTTGCATTTCCGGTCTGTAAAGGCCGCCAGCGCGGGTGAAGTTTTCCTCTGCTCCCTAGGGCCTTCCCTCCCAAGCAAGCGCGCCCAGCCTCTCCTCCTCCCTAGAAGAGGCCAACTGCGAGGGGCCAGGGCGGCTCCCGCTCTCCCGGCCTGGCTACTGTCCCGCCGCCCAGCATGCAGCCAGCAAGGCCCAGCCGTCGGGGACCGCTCCACCTCCAGCTAGCAGCGAGTTCCGCAGCACCCCCAGCCCGCCGGAAAGCACAGAGGAGGGAGCGCCGCTCAAGCACAAAACAGGTGGCCTAGCGGTTAAGTACTACCCGAAGTCTCACAGGGATAATTCCTCCTGCAGCCACACCTACCCGTGTCCCCTTAGGAACGGTGAGTAACCCGCGCTCCCCAAACTAGCCCGGGCGACTGGGACATGTCCAGGAAGGGACCCAGCGAGGAGCTGGAGAGCCGGAAGGCCCCGCAGTCGGGGATCAGGAGAGCAGAGCAAGCTTCGGCCCATCCCCGCGGCTCCCGGGGATCTCGTGCTCCACCACACCCTTCCCTAGAGTCCCGGGAACAACAGCTTACCTGGCGACACGTTCGAGTTCGAGTCGTCCCAGCTGCTGGGCTCAGACTGCAAGAAGCTATCTGGGGAGGGGGCGTGGCCGTCGGGCAGGCAGCAGAGTACGGGACCACGCCCCCTGGGGCTCCGGGCCAATGGACGCGCGGCCCGGAACGCGGGCCGGGGCCAGCTGGGAGGGAGATGAGAGCAGAGCAGCTGCCGCGGCGGGACCTTTGTGTTGACGCCCCGCGGGCACGAGCGCGGGATGCGCGCACGGGACTCGGCCTAGGGGCGGGAGGTGCCCTCCCTCCCCGGGGCTGCCAACGCCCAGTGTCGGTCCGGTGCCCGGGAAAGTGGCACAATCGGGTCTCTGCGTACCGTGCCTGCCCCTCCCCGGCACAAGTCCAGCCCCCACCTGCCCTTGACTAGAGATAAGCGAAGCGCCTGGGTTTTTGCAGGAACTACGAGATAAAAGGAAAGGCAGAGACAGAAAGAGAAACGTCAAAACAAGGGAGGAGGGAAGCTGTTGTTTTGTTCTTCTATTGGCTAATTGATTCATTCTCCGTTGACTGATTTTGAGACAAGTTGGCCTCTGTCTCCCTAATGGATTTGGAGTGGGGTGCGGGCACTAAAGCTTTTTTCAGCTTTCCTTTCTACCTAGTCCTTGAACCTTTATCTGTGGAGGTAAAAGGGTGTTGCTTCCAATTCGCAGTAGAGGAAACGGAGGCACAGAGACGTGCTGTGATCTATCTCCACAGACAAAATGGAGAGCAGGCCTTCAGTGTGACCCTAGGGTCAGAATCATATTTCCTAGGCCTAGGAAAGGGGTACCCTATAGGTGTGGTGGACAGCAGGCCCCAGGAGTCCCGGTGATGTTTCCTCCCTGCTGAAACCCTCTAACCCCACCCCCAGGGCATGGTGAACCATCAAGAAAACTAACAAAGCCAACTGCTCAGGGCGCTCTCTTCTGGCGGTGGGACAAGTTGGTACCAGCATAGAGGGGGTATTGCTGCTGCAGACCTGATCATGTTTTTGGGAGGATTGTGGAAGGACTTTGGGTTAGAAGAGACAGTGAGGATTAAGAGCTCTGTGGGCTGTTCTGTAGGAGCTTGGAAGATAAGATTGTTGAGAGCAGTGCAGAGGATGGAGGCCTGGCTTGGGAGGTTTCATGATTATCAGGACCATTTGTTATTTTGAATTAAGAGTCTGTGTGGTTCTGGTCAGCTAAGGCTGAAGAATCAGCTGTGATTAACAAGACACNAGAACTACTACAGCAAAATTGCTTTGTTGGGATACTTGATGCTGGAGCTAAGAAATTAGCTGTGATTGGGAAGCTGGGTGGTGTGCGGTGCAGAGGTAGGCTCGGGTCACTTCTCCAGCTCCGTCTGCACACAACACAGCTGTCTTCTAAGCTCAGGCAGGCTCCTCTCCACCACTGCTGCTGTTCTTGGTGGTCATCCCATGTACTGGCATCTCCAAAATGCTGGGGTCTTCTGCCTCGACTGGGCTGCACTTTCACCCATAGCCTCTCATAGGCTCTCTTCATCATGCCAAGCCTCAAATTCTCTGCAGGACCCTTCAATCCTGGGCCTTCCACTGCCACGGAAGCAGTACCTTCACCAATGGCCACTCCTGGTCTCTCACAGTGATGGGCCTCAGCTGCTCTCCATGACCCCATCATGCCTTCAAAACCAGCACCACCTGGGTGACTCTTACACTACCAAGTCTGGCTGCCAGCACGAGATACAACCTTGGCTGCCTCTGGAACACAGCTTCTCTGTGCTCTCAGGAAACACTTCCCAGAAGATTGTGAGTAGACCCCAGCCAGTGGACAGTTGGAATTTGGGTTTGATTTAATTAGATTGACTGTGCACTGATTTTTTCCCTCTTGAAGTAAATATTTTACTGGAGTCCACAGTTGAGACTTTGAATTTTAAGACTTTAGATTTTAAAAGAGATTGGCTATTTTAAAGGGACTGAAAATTTAGTGTCTTTGAATTTGTAAAGACTGTGTGACTTTTAAAGTTATTTATGTTTTTAATGTGAGATCTTGGGGATGAATAAGAAAGGAAGGGTTGTGGCTTAATAGTCATTTGTGTGTCAAATTGACAAACTGTCAGTTGTACTGGCTGGTTTTGTGTATCAACTTGACACAAGCTAGAGTCATCAGAGAGGAGGCATCCTCAGTTGAGGAAATGCCTCCATGAGATCCAGCTGTAGGATCCAGCTGTAGGGCATTTTCTCAATTGGTGATCAGTGGGGGAGGGGCCATCCCTGGGCTGGTGGTGCTGGGTTCTATAAGAAAACAAGCTGGTGGGGCAATGGTGGTGCACGCCCTTAACCCC
>LZPO01097466.1:63979-92012 GCA_001675575.1 Neotoma lepida
TGGGAGGAGGGAGGAGAGGGAAGAGGCTCTGATTTGACCTCCCCCGCCCCCAGGCATGTTCACTGGAGTGCCGAGGGTGACAACTTCCATGCCGATGCAGACCGTATGTCCCTTCTGTGGGAGATACATCATCACGGTGACAACCCCTATCCCAGGCATCCTCACCTGGCTGCTATGCAGTGGCTTCTTGATGTTTGGGTAAGCAGTGGGGACCTGGTAGAAAGGGGGTGGGACTGAGATGCAGCTGGAGACAGCTAGAGTGACAGAGAGAACTAAGGACAGAGGATGGTCCCGGACTGGGTTTGGAGAAGATAGCCCTCTGCCTGGGTGGCAGAGAATGGGAGTGAGGATGGACAGTGCCTGCCTGCTGGGCAAGTGGCCAAACAGGTTGCCATCACCACTACTGTCAAGAAAGAGAAGGCACAGTAGGGCTCTCAGCCCTGCTCTGCAGAACCACCCCAAGGAATTGAGGCCCACTCAGAGGTGTGATGAGGGTGCAGGCCGGCACAGGGACCTCTGCTCCAGGGTGATGAGGGTGCAGGCCGGCACAGGGACCTCTGCTCCAGGGTGATGAGGGTGCAGGCCGGCACAGGCACCTCTGCTCAGGTGAGCACACACTGCTTCTGAGGCTGCAGGTGCTTCCTGGGCTGCTGCTTCCTCCCCTTCTGTGTGCGGAGCTGCATGGATGTGAGGCACTCCTGTCCCGTGTGCCAGCAGGAGCTCTTCTATCACCACCGCCTGTGACCTTCACTATAAACAGCAATGAAGCAACATCAGTGCGTATGTGTGCCTCTGCATACCCATCCAGCAGCGGGTGGGGTGAGCAAGTGAAAACATCCTCCACCCTCCTCTGATCTGTCCATGGGTGATGGACTGCACCTGTGTATGCCTGGGTCCCAGCATGTGCTGGTTGGTATCTTCTTGGGGAGGGGTGGAGCAAATGCCCACCCATCTCCAGGTTCAGCCTCCTCTGACTACAGATGCCACAGCTCCACCAGCCACCTTTCCTAGCTCCTTCCCATCAGCTCCAAATTCTACCCCTTTGGGAAAACCTGTTACCCACAGCCTCACCTGTACAACGTGGACCCACATCCAGGTTCACACCGTGCTGCCCCCTCTCCCCAGGGACCGGTGCACTCCATCACTAAGTGCAATATGAAGAGACCCCTGTCCTTTCTTCCCTGTCTGCCTTGGGTCTCTGCAGTCTGGATCCTCCCTGCCCCAGGGGCTGCAGATGTCCTCTGGCCACCTCCTAGCAGGTTTCCTCAGTTTGTCCTCAGTTTCGCTCAAGGCCCCTTTCCCCATCTCTTTAGGCTTCTGTCCTCCC
Source organism: Neotoma lepida (assembly GCA_001675575.1). Taxonomy (NCBI): domain Eukaryota; kingdom Metazoa; phylum Chordata; class Mammalia; order Rodentia; family Cricetidae; genus Neotoma; species Neotoma lepida. Next base: position 65,307 of record LZPO01097466.1, read on the forward strand.
TCCCACAACCTTCTCCCCTGGATGCAAAACCAGCATGTTTGGCTGGGGAGATGGCCCCATAATTTAAAAGGATTTGCCTCACAAATATGAGGAGCAGAGTCTAGACCCCCAGAACTCACATAAGTGTTGGATAGGCAGGGTGGCCCACCTGTAATTCTAGCCTCAGAAGTCACACACAGAGGAATCCTAGAGCAAGCAACCTTATCAGAAAGCTCTGGGTTTGATTGAGAGACCCTGACTAAGTAAGTAAGGTAGAAGGTTTGAAGATGCTCTCCCCACATCAACCTTGGCCCTCCATACACATGTGCACACATGTGCATGAACACCCACATATGTACAAACACATACAGAAACGGGTGGGGACCCTTCGTAGGTCTTAGACTGCTCTCCTGCAGGAGTGGGTGCATAGGGAGGGCATGGCCACCTCCTCTCTCCCAGACACCTCAGATGCAGCCCTTGGTTCCTGTCCTATTCCTCTATTCCCCTTCCCCTTGTCCCCTACTTGGCTCTGGGTCCTACTGCTCCTTCCATTCCTCACCAGCCAGCAGCCCCGTGGCTAACACAGACAGGGTGTTGCAGTTAACATGGACAAGAACTCACCACTTATTTGGGAAGCAGAGTCAGGAGGACTGCCAGTCTTAGTTACATAGTAAATGTCTCTCTTTAAAAACAAAACAAAAAACCTGTTGTTGTGATGGTGTTATCAACTTGACAAAACCCAGAATTGTTTGGGAGATGAGCCTTGCCTGTGGGGGATTGCGATTCTAGTTATGGAGGTGGCAGGACCTGCCCTCTGTGGGTGGCACCATTCCCTGGCTGGGATCCTGGATATTCTCTGCTTCCCGATTGTGGTGTCACGTGACTAGCTCTCTCAAGCAGCTGCTGCCTTCACTTCCCCACCATGAATTGTGAGCTAAAACAAACCGTTTCTCCTTTACATTCTTCTGGTCAGAGTATTTTATCAAGCAATAGGAAAAGAAACTGACATTCACCTATACCAGACAGCTGCCTAGAACTCACAGACCTCTGTGAGGTGCTTCCTGCCTCCCTCTGGACTCCATGCAGGCATCCTCCCCCCATGCAGGCATCCTCCCCCCATGCGCCTCAGGCAGCCCACCGCCCAGCCCTCCAGCAGGCCTGCCTGTCTAGTCTTCATTCTCTAGCCTGTCGTTTGTCCAGGCAGATTCATGAGCTCAGTTCAGCCCGACACCCACATGACCTGAGAGAAACTGGGAGGGGATGAGTCTTGTGGAGTCGTTTCTGGAGTGGGCTCCCCGATGAGGTTCACTCTTAGAGCTCCTTTCCAGGCTTACAGTGCACAGAGGCCAATGGGAAGGAAGCGGCTGTTAAAAGACCTCAAACTGGCTTGTGGATAGGACTTCTGGGTAAAATGAGGACCACTGGACAAGATGAGGAAGGTGGTGTAGGGAAATCCAGTACCAGATCGTTGGGGTTTTGTGTTTCTTTGCAGTCAGTGCTGACACTGAACCTAGAGCTTCATGTCTGATAGGCAAGTGCTTTGCCACTGAACTACACCCCAACCCTCATTTTCACTTTGAGACAGGACTCACTAAAATGCCTAGGCTGGTCTTGAGCTTGCTATGGACCTCAGACAGGCCTGAACCTCACGGACCTCCTGACTCAGCCCCTTGGTTGCTGGTTTGACAGGTGTGTACCACCACACTGGAGCTCCATTTAATTTGAAAAATACAAAAAAAATATTGACCTACTTATCATTGTTCAAACACAGGGAGAAAAGACTTGGGAGAGCATTTCAAAGGGGAAAATAGGAAGAAGCTACAGCACAGGAAAGCTACAGGAAAGGCGCTGGCAACTGGTCTGTGCCAAGGTTCCCTGTAATACCCACACTCATCANAGGAGGGCAATGCTGCACCAATTGACAGGTAGAAACCCAGGCCCATTAAATAGACAGGCAACCAGAACTCAGGTCTGTCTCCCTGTAGCCCCTGCACTAGCATGACATGGCAAGGTGTACACATGTGAGGAGGTACACTGAGTGTGGGCTGGAGGCTTGGTGGGATGGTAGCATCTCCTGGAATTTCAGGCCGAGATTCCCGGAAGCCTGAAAGTCAGGCAAGGTACACTGCTCCTGGCCAGCAGGTCTCTCTAGANCCCAGGGAGGCCGGACAGCTGATCTACCTACCACCTGCAACGGAGGCCCTGAAATGATGGGAGACTGAACTTCAGAAATGGAATGTGCTACAGCTGCAAGCCAGAGTGCATGGAAACAGGCCTGATACCAGACCACACTACCACAGTGAACTGTTTGACAAACAGGCTTCTGAGACTTCAAGACATGGGATGCCAAGTCAGCACAGGCCTCTGGGTCTCAGACAGGCAGAACAACTTGTCTCCAGAATGAATCATCTTTACCTTGAACTACCCAATTCCAACCTTCCTTATTCAGATCCCGCCCCCCAATCTCCCCAGGCAATGTGTTGGCTTTGACTTGTATTCCTAGATAGGTTCAGACAGGAATGTCTCAGTCCTGGGACAAAACCAATTGTCAGTTCACAATGTATCATCACTGGACTTCAAGGTCTGCCCAGACTGATCCCACAAATCAGTCACAGGTTTTAGGGATCTAGATTGTGGTCATTTGCCACCTCCCACAAAGTGGAAGAAACCCCACTGAAAACGACTATCCAGCTTCCTTTGAAGGGTCTGCGGGTGTCTGCCATTGACTCAACATCGAGTACCGGAACAGTGGTGCGGAGCTGCTGACCACAGTGAGGACTCGAACAGCGAGTGCAGACACTCTTCTGGGCTTCTGTCTCCAGCCAATCTACCCTCTGGGTCAGAGCCAAAGGACTCAGTAAGTCTAATCCCACTCAGCCTTATCACGGGAGCAGACAGGTGGGTGTGGTCTGCTCATGGGCATGGCTCTGTTATCAGCAGTCACCAAGGAAGACTTCTGTGCCTCCTCCCAGTCCACTGCTGTCAGCTTTGCCCACAAGTTCACCCCGGGAATCTGTAATCCAGCTAGTCTAAGGACAGTGAGCAGACACCAGGGCCAGAGACAGAAGTCCGGGCAGCTTTTGATGTGCCCTTAGCTTCAGTCCACACCACTGAGCAGGAAGGTTGACACTGTCCCTTCAACAGTAATGAACCTCAATGCACTCCCCTAACTTCCTCAGCCTCTCGCCCTACTGAAGAACTGAGCTTAGACTGTCCAAGAGCCTGGTGCTCCTGGCTGGCAGGGAAGATANGTGAGCTCACCTCAGAGACCACGGGGCTTCATGGAGACCGCTCTCCAAAAGTACAAGCTGGGAGCCTATCTACCCCCAACACCCAGCCAGGGACAGACTACCTCTCATACCCACACAACTTTGCTCCTAGAATGTTCTCAAAAGGTGGGGGACCCCAGCTTGCAGGCCCCACTCACAAATCAGCAGCACACAACCACCCATGTCCACCACCAAGACTAAAGGTCATGAAGAGACTCAGTCCCGGTGGAGCTTTTTGTCTACTCGGGAAATGAACTCTCTTGGGGCTTCCTTCTGATTGCCACAGGGTGAGGAAACTGGACTAGGGCTGTGCTAACACAGGAGGCACATGTGACCAAGTGACTCTCCAGTCCCTTGGGAACTGAGTACCATTTCTGGTGCTTAGCAGCCACAGCCAGCCAGAAACCATGCAGTGAAGAGTGGACAGAGCGCCTCTATCATAGCTTCTGCCCGGCAGCAGAGGGTTTAGGGCCGATCAGCCTGGCAGAGAATAGGCTATACCATGTAAGGGCCCCTAGAGACAGCCCTAGTTCCTACAAAAACACCTGGCTTTGTCCCCAATCACCTCCTTCCCCCTTCAGAGGCTGCTACAGCCTTCCCTCAACCAGATGCCAGGGTGTTTTCCTTCCACCCAGGGTGCTGGAAAGTTGTGTAGAGACCTGTGGCAAGAAAGAGCTCTAGGAACCCAACCCCACCCACTCATGAGACCATGTCAGAGCTAGGTTTGGCACTGAAGACTGTGGCTCAAAAAGGCACCAATGTTAACCGCCAGATATTTTGTGGGGTTGCCAACCCAGGATTCAGTGCCAGAAACCTAATCCACTGGAGAAATGTCTCCACACATCTCACTTTGACAATTTCATACACATTGATGCTAAAACTTTGACTCAGTAGACTGACTTCAGCCAGTTCACTGCAGATGAGGGCCTCAATCACAAGCAGGAAGTTGACTTTGTTGGGCTGCAAGGCTCTGGAGTGAGAGGCAGTATCAGCCTCCACAGGCTCCCATCCCAGGGGCCACACCTATCCCAAGTGGTCCATCCCAGACTTGGTTTTTATACTCTGAGACAGGGTGTTACTCTGTAGCCTAGGCTAGTCTCACATCTGAGATACCCCACCCCACTTCCGCCAGGGACTAACAAGCATTTCGATAAATATTAACTGCTTATTTCTCCTAACAAAAACAGCTGGTTAGCACTACGGGATCCTCACCTTACTCCTTGCCAGATACACTCATCACAAGGGCAGCTGGCTCACTGTTCTTGAAGGCCTCGTTACTGTCAGAGGGGAGTCCCCAGGGAGCCACAGGGAAACCTGGTACCATTGCCTTAATGCCACAAGGTTAAGCGCCAACATGCAAGAATGTGCTGTTGAATGAGGACAACCCTAGTAGACAATCCTTCAGGGTTATGTTCCTGTAGTTTTTGACTGGGTCTCAAGTAACTCAGGCTGTCCCAGAATCTGCTATGTAGCCAAGAATGGCTTTGAACTCCTGACTTCCTGCTTCCACTTCTTTAGTGCTGGGATTACAATCCAAACAAACACATCAGCTTCGTGATCCTGAGCAGAAACACCTGGCCACCATGGCCACCAGGGCTACAGGCCCTCACTGAGGTCACGCTCTGTGAGTGAGGACTCCCCTACATCATCAGCCACATACCACAGAGCAAAAGAACCCGGCATCTTCAGAGGATTAAAGTGAGCAGGCTGGAAGACAACAGTTCCATAAAATTTAAAATGTCTGCTTCTACCTTCCCCCTACCCCAAGTCAGGTAAATGAACTCAAGACTCTCAATATTTTGGGAGCTGGGAGTGAGTGGAAAAATGAAGGCGGCACACAACAAGTTCTTTGAAAAATAGTCATTTAATATTTAAGGGAGAATAGAAATTGTGGGTACCTAAGACTGGCCAACCCCCAACAAGCCCTCAAACAGGAACGAACACCTTGGAGTTCAAAGGCCAACATTGGGTAAGCAGTCCTCATTGCCTTGCCTGTAACTGCCAGTAATTTTTCATTTGCAGAAGGCCAAAGGACCCAGTAGGATCAAGGCCTACAAGGGTCCGCCATGATCTGCTCCTTATCCCACTGATCTGTACAACACAAGTTATTGGAAGGCACACAATTCATAGTGCAAAAGAAAAAAGGAAGCCAGGGCGCAGGTGGCTCAGAACCAGGCCAGAGGTACCTTCCCCTGGACACTTCAACCAGAGACCTCCAATTTCCCCAGTCAGAGTATGTGCACGGGTCCCAGCTGAGGACTCTTGCATTTTCCTTAGCTATGAGGGATGAAGCCCAGGGCCTTGCACACACTAGACAAGTCCTCTACCATCAGCCACACCCCAAACTCTTGACAGGATCTATGTGGCGCAGGCTGATTTGATACTCCTACCTTCACCTCCTGACGGCTAGGATTAGAGGCCCTGTGCCACTACACCTTATAAAAACCTTATTTCTCAAGCTCAGATGTCAGCGGCCAAAACCAAACTGAAGCCAGGACTAGAGGGTCACACCTTTAAGCCCAGCACTTGGGAGGCAGAGGCAGGTGGATCTCTTAGTTCCAAGACCAGCCTGGTCTACATAGCAAGTTCTAGGCCTGTGGGGCAAGACAAAAATTGCCACCCAATGGAAAAATCCAATAGCTGAGAAAAATACATGGCGGCTGAAACCCTGACTCAATGCAAGGCTCCCAGGCCTATTTCCAGGAAGAGTATACTCATCCTCAGCTTCCACAGCACTCACTGGATTATAATTTTTATAGAAAATTTTATTCAACATACAACATTTTCCAGCAAAAAGGCAATATACAGGAGAGTTGGTGTACACTGCTGCTACAGAAACAAACAGAAGGACTGGGGAGAGAGGGAAAGAAGTGTGGCTTGCTGATTCTATTTGCACTCAAAACTAGACACGCAGCTGGCATTAGCTCCAACAAAAAGGGGAACAAGGAGAGGACTCAAATAAACTCCGCACAGAGTGTCCAAGTCGGCCAAGGTCACTTGCACTCACCCAACAGAAAATGGCCTCCTCCCAGGGGCAAATTGTACAGGTTTCATTCATTAAATATACAATTTCATTTTCCTTTTTTTCCTTTTTTATTTTATCTTTTTTACAAAGTCAACAGCTTACTAACCACTAGCGAGCATGCGCTCTTGCTAAACAGCTTTCTCCTTTGTAGCCCGCCCGTGCACTCCGTCCTCACAGAAACCTAGAGTGATTCTTTCACCTGCTCAGATCATTCTGTTTGCCAAGAGGCAACAGAGTAAACCTTAATTGTATCTGACAATGTTCTCAGTGTATAAAAAGACCCCTAGCTGCCAGCAAGTGCATCCACTTTGCAAATGGGCTGCCGAACAGTACTGGCTGATGAAGTGAGACATTTATTGAAAAGAGCCCAGGCAGCTGAGGAGAGGAACCCCAGGAAGGGCCAGCAACACACACAGTAAAGGAGAGTGCTTTTGAGTAGGGTTGTTTCTCTGGTCTGCCTTTACAGATGCACACAGGTCACTGAAAGTCTAACTGAAGGAAGAAGCCGGCCTGCCTAGCTCTAGCTGCAGAGCTGTGCAGGCCCCGGGCAGGGAGCCAGGCTGCCTGTGCTAACCAGACGCCTCTGCCAGGGACTCGCATCCTAGGAACCTCTTCTCCCATGATGCTGATGGTTGCTTTGCATTGTGGTTACCATAAAATAACTCTCATTGGCATCCAAGCTTTATAAAAACACCTTCATTTTGCTCAAAAAGGGCAGTCAATAGATACAGAGAAGCCAAACTGAACAGCCTCAACAAAATAAAATTAACATCAGCAGCAAATCCTCTTGCTGGAGACTTCGGCTAGAGTGCACGTGTACCAAAGTTCTACGGCTGTTAAAAAGGGCACACACCCACGAGCTGTCCCTCGCCTTGCACATGGGAAGGAAGTCAGTTGTGGATTTTAATTGCCTTCTCAAGGTAAGTGTAGCGACTCCTCTTTGGGGCTTTGTTGAAGTGGTCGAGCCCTAGCCAAGGCCGAGGATGAGACATGTTACCTGGCAGGGACAAAGAACAAACCATTAAGACTCCAGGTTCTTGGCAACCACCAGAACCAGTCTCCACCTGAGATGGCTGCTCAGTTAGCTGGAGCCTGGAACTGCTGATTAATAAATAGAAGCTGACACTGGACTGTTTATTTAGACGCCTCTTTCCAACTCAAACGCTAAAACAGCCCCGGGGGGGGGGGGATTGAAGCAAATTGCCCTCACCTCTGTCCCATTAATGCACAGCAAGAGCCTTAATCTTTAGAAATGCAGAGGCCTGACCTGTGGAGAACTCACTCAACCCCCAGGCTGCTGCCTCCCAATGGCTGCACATGGTTCCAAGACCTACAATCCGAATGAAGGCCCTCTGCTGAGAGCCTCTTACCAGGTTGTGGCTCAAAGTCCTTCAAATTCACTTCATACTCATCTTCGTTGATGTACTGATGCCGGCCCATCATGACAATTGCAAATTTAAACTAGAAAACAAAAGCAAAACTCCTCATTATCTCTGCTGCTTGCCAAAGGGGCTCTGCTGCCTCACTCAGGTTCAAGTTCTAGCCACTAAGTCCTAGTCAGGTTCCTAAGAGCACACACCTTTTCAAACTCCTTTTCCTGGATATCCAGCAGGCTCTGAATTCGCTTCATCACTTCTCTGAAATGCTCGCCCTGGGAAGACAAAAGACAGGTGTGCTCAAATGGCAAACACACACCACCCGAGCGTGCAGTGCTGTGTGGTAGAAGTCAAAGCCAGGGTTGCCTGCTCCAGCAGCTGAGATCAACAAGTCTTTCAAAGGCACGGAGTTCTGAATGGACTCTTACCTGGTGTATCCTCAGCAAAAACGGAATTCCAAAAGTCCCAAACACCTCTTTGTGGAAATGTGCCACTGTGATTAGCATCTCGTTCTCCTTATCTATGTCTACCTGGTCCAAAGGTATTTCCTGGAGACACATTTTAAACACAAAGAATTCCTTTAAGTGTAGTTATTATTTAAATTCTAACCTGACACTCAATGGATAAACTCCCATTTAGATCCAGATGATCCCAAGCCTCAGGGAGCCACCAGACTGGTGACATAAACTCACAGGGGTGAGTGGATGACGATGAAACAGACAGACAGACAGACAGACTCTCTCTCAGGGTGAAGAGGCTTCTATTAGATTGTGTGATGGGGATGTCTTTCTGTATGCTGTAAATGTGTCACTCTGATAAATAAAACGCTGATTGGCCAGTAGCCAGGTGGGAAGTATAGGTGGGATAAGCAGACAAGGAGAATTCTGGGAAGAAGGCTGAATGAGGAGCCGCCAGCCGACGCCGAAGGAACAACATGCCAGAAGACCGGTAAAGCCACAAAACACGTAACAAAACATAGATTAATTAAAATGGGCTGAGTTTAAGTGTAAGAGCTAGTCAGTAACAAGTCTGAGCTAATGGCCAAGCAGTTATAAATAATATAAACCTCTGTGTGTTTACTTGGGTCTGGGCGGGACTGGACAAAACATTCTCCTACAATCGTGTGCTGGCTCTATAGACCCACAAACAAGGGCCAGGACAGAAGCCTCCGAAACTCTGAGCCACTGCAAACTATTCTTCTATTTTAAGCTCATCGTCTCGGGCAGCTTGTTAAAGTAACGTGTGCTGCTAGCACACATTTCTACCAAAAGGCCACACTCAGCTGACTCAGTCAAAAGACAGTCCAAGCTTCTTGGAAGAAACCAAAACATTGCTACTCCAGTTACTGTGGAAAGGTCAGCGGCTCTCTTCCGACCACTGACCCAGAGTTTCTGCCTGGACTTGTTTAGTACCCACATATCAAATTACACATTATCAATTGATTTGTGTGTGTATGCACACATGCCTGCCACAGTGTGCATGGCAGGGTCAGAGGACAACCTGCAGGAGTCAGTTCTCTCCATCCAACATATGGGTCCAGGAGATCAAACTCAGGCCACCAAGCTTGGGGTGGGAGAGCACCTTTACCAGCTGGGTCATTCTGTCTGCTCCCAAACTCATTTTTTTACTTTTATATTTGACTTAACTATGTAGCTCTGACTGGCTTGGAACTTGGTATATAGATCAAACTGGCCTGTCTTTGCCTCCTGAGTGCTGGAATTAAAGCTCTGTGCCAACAATGGGGCTAGAGAATGGCTCAGTAGTTAAGAGCATTGATTGCTTTTCCAGAGGACCTGGGTTCAATTACCAGAACCCACAGTGGCTCACAACCACCTGTAACTCCAGCTCCAGCAGATCTGTTGCACTTTTCTGGACTCTGCATGCATATGGTACAGATAGACACACAGGCAACATACAAAAAAAAAAACAAAACAAAAAAACCGTGTTCTACCACACCTGGCTCAAATTTATAGAAACAAATTCCACAAGACTTCCCTCACAAGGGCACAAAAGCAGACAGCAGTAGTTTGGGATGAACAGGCTCTGGGGTGGAGGGTACCAGTGGCTGCACAAGGCAACTGTGCTCAGTGCCAGCCATCATGTGCACACTTAGCAGTGGCTACATTATTCTATGCTGAGTGTATTTTTTTCATATTACAGCATTTTCAAAGCTTGGAATGAAATTAACCTCACTGAAAACTGATGAGTGGAACAACTCCAGCTACTTTATACAGCCCGTGGTGGGACCCACTCCAGTAGAAGGGCCATCCCACCTGCAGGCCCACTGGTTCTGAGGCCAGCAAGGTGACAGTTACCTCTATTCGAAAAGTCCGACTTGTTGCAGGAGATAAACACTCTAACAGTTCATCCTCTTGATGCACNCCAATAATTTTGTAGCTCACAATTTCTAGCAGCCTAAAAGAAGAAAAGTGGGACAATGAATATTTGTACTCATGTAAAGATCCAAGAGGTGGGCGTGATCATGTCTGTACGCTCAGGAGAAGGAACTCTGGGTGGGCATGATCATATACGTGGCTCAACTATGCTTTATGTATCGTACTTTTATTACTAATCTTTATAGGACGAATAGTCATTGAGTACAATACACGAGGGCAGCAGGCTGAACAGTAATCAGATGGAGTACTGCCTGTTGTCTAGCAACACAAGAAAGCATTCTAGGGAACCCAACAGCCCCAAAGCCACCTGTCTGTGAGGCATCCATAAGGCAAAACCATAGAAACAGGCCCAGACTCAGAAAAGCAGAATCTGGGGCCTCACTTTACATCTGAATGGAGGCTACAGCAGAAGCATCTCACCCACTCAAGATGTACGGACACCCCCCGCCCAAGTACCTTGGAACCCACTCTTCCTTTGCTACCAGCATCACACCCATTTACCACAGTTAACAGAAGACAAGAGGAGAGAGGCTTGGCCTCTGCAAAACAGCAACTGCAGAAGGATGCGGCTGTTTGAGCTCCATTTACTTTTGGTGTGGCTACCTGCCCCACCCTCCTACAGCTCGGGAGATACTTGCCTAAGTCTCCCTGATGCTTTGTCACCGAGCTCCACGGCCTTTTTACATTCTTCTAACAGGTCCCGGACACAGCCATGCTTGTCTGGGTATAGTGTTATTTCCTAAGTGATGACAGAGCGTTACAAGTGCTTTAAAGAAAACACATTTCTGCTACAACAAACCTAAGAAATTCACTAGCTCAAGTTGGGAAGTGAGGTGAGATATCAATCACAGACCCTCCCTAGCAGCCCCTCAATTGTGGGTTCTCTCATGGTAGTAGGGCTACCTCCTCCAAACTCGACTGTAGATCAGAACAGTTCCTCAGAAATAATCCCAGGTCACTCTAAGAGAGCTCCTGTTCTCAGCATAAGGAGACAGAGGGCTGGTCCTCAGAAACGGCACTGGTAACTTGGTGATTAGAACCTCACCAACGCTACAGAAATCACAATATTTAGGTCTCAAATTTCTCAATTCTGGTGGAGCTGGAAGGTAAAATGGCCTGGTAACCGGGCAAGTATGGTCTTTTTTGATGGATATGGCACAGACGTACAGCCTGGCTGTGTATGGTGACCTGGCTCTGGGCCAAGGGGCCATGGAGACACCTCAAGCTCTCATTTGGGCTCTGTTAGCTCAGCTATGTTCTTGCTTCTGGCTTTCAAGGCCTCACCACATGCTCGCACTGAGGGAGTGCTCCCTCTCGTGTGTTTTAGTTCCAGGGCTCTGAAAAGAGTGACATTCGAAAGAAAGAAGGGCTTACCTCTTCCCTAAATTGGCTGTTTAACCATATACACTTAAAGCTTCTCCTGTTCTCAAAGTCCGTGATCTTCATTTTAAGCTGTTGAGAAAGAGACCCTTGTTCAGACAGACTCCGAGAACTCACCTTCCCTTCCTTTATCACCCGGTCACACTGACTTGGACTCATACCTGCTGATAGTAAAGTTTCTTAGGTTGTCTTGGCTTGAAGAATTGTAGAAGATCTCTTAAAGTACCTTCATAATTATGTCTAAGAGGATTACCTGGGCCATCCCTATAACTACAAGAAAACAGCACATGAATAAACAAATTGTTTCCTGGTCTTCAATACACACCAACTGAAAATAAACAAACACAAACAGCTGGCTGGACATTGTCTGAAACCTGTGCGCCTTCCTAGCCCACTTCTGTATCCCCAGACCTGAGTCTATCAGTGTGTGAGGGGACAGAGCACATAGAAGACTCTGTAGCTGCATAGGACCTGGACCCAAAGAAGCATGACAGGCGAACCAAAACCAAACACAACACTAGAGGAGGTAGACAATTACTTTACCACCTCAGGGGGTCATGTGGTTAAGATGTAAGTGATGACACACCTGTATTCCAAACTAAGAAAGAAATACATGCAGGTGACCTAGCTATCTAGTGAGGTGTTCACACAATGCCTGGAGGAACTCAGACAGCACACAGTGAGGAACAACCAGTGAGCATTCAGAGTGAGCCTTACTTACCCTTGAGACTTGAAAAACTGCAACAGCATGGGGTCTGTGTTGAGCCTCTGTGCAACTGTCTTTGCAACCTAGGAGGTAGAGAAAGACCAGAAGGGAGGTTGGCACTCTGGGGAAAGGCGGGACGTGTGCTCATAAAACTTGGGAGTTATTTAGTTATAGTTCCATAGATATGTGATATACATTGGGCAGCTTGAGTTGAAATTTCCTAGAAATTTACTATTAGCCATAACAAAACAACATTCCTGAGTGTGTCACCATGGAAGTGACCGACTTGTACAAGGGTTTTCCCTGTTTCACTGTATATATTTATACAGCACAATGCTGACTGCTACAAAGTGAATATAATGTGATAGGTTACATCAAAATTATTATTTATCTCTTTAGATATAATCATCATTCCTCTGTGTTATGGACCTTTAAAGTCAACAATAGGCTTTTTGTTCTTCTGAGGCTCCTTGCTATGTGTGGAGCCCAGGGAAGCCGGGAACTCACAACCTCTATCTGAACTAAGTACATGCCAAGCAAGGTGCTGTCTTCCCTTGCCAAGCAAGGTGCTGTCTTCCCTACTGAAGCTGTTAGACACTTTCTTTCACAAATATGTGTTGTCTAGGAAGGGCAAATGAAGTGGCAAAGAACAACTGTTCAATACCTGAAAATAATTCATCCTATTTGATAACGTAACCACAAACCCAGGGTCATTGGGGATTGTTTTATCACAGAAGATGACGTCGACACGGTGGTAGAGATCTCTGAAATATTCTTTTGCAGTGGGTAATTCACTGTTATCGTTTTCAGGGTCATCCCTGGGGAGGAAAGATATTTGCAGACTGAATCAGGAGTGTGGCAAAAGACAGCATCATTTAGACAACAATGTAATAGAAGACAGTGCTCTCACTGAAAGCTACAACGAATCTGCCTCAGCTACCACCATAACAAGGCACAAGAAACGCAAGTGTGTGCCTAGGGAGGTGGCTCAGGGGTTAAGAGCACTTCCAGAGGACCTGGGCTTCAGCCCCAACACCTATATGATGTTTCCTAACAATCTGTAATTCCAGTCCCAAGGGATCTTAATACCCACTACTGGCTTCCACTGACAGCAGGCATACACATCGTGCAGAGACAAAATATTCACACACATAAAAATAAAATTAAGAGACGCATGTACTTATGGAGGTTCTCTAGTAAGGCACTCAGTACCAGCTGCTTCCCCAGTGACTGCATGATAAAACCTCCCTACAAACAGGCTCCTTCATAGCACAGTGCATTCAGCCTGGGCTCTGACTAGCAGCCCACACCTGCAGCTTTTACCCACTATCAAGCTGTTGGACACTAGTGTCCCAGATACACACCTACAGGTGTGGATGCAGGCAGTGAAGGCCAGCCTCAAGTATTTTCAGAGTATTTTACTCCATAAAGACACCCACTTTGGTCCCTACAGACATTTGTAGGACATCAGAGAACCTGGGTTTGGGAGACAGGCTCTGATAGAGCCCTGGATAATTTCAAACTTGCTATGTAGCTCCTGGGTCCTCCTGTCTCTACTTCCCAAGTTCCAGGATTACAGTGCTCACCACTTTATCACCAAGAGTTAAGTTTCACTGTCCCAAATATCAAAACCTGTAATTAGCAACTGTCCAGGATGAGGCGGCTCCACTGAAGCTCAGAGTGTAGTACAAATGTTTGCTGGGCCTAGCACTGACCAAAAAACCACTTGCTAGGCATACAGAAGAGATGGAAACTGTCAAAGATACATACTTCTGAAACACTATAATGTCACCATCCATCAGCTCATCAAGGGCTTTATCAAGAGACACATCGTAGTCCTGAATTCTCTCTGTCAAGTTCGGTTTAACTTCCTATAGGGAGAGACAGTAAATGGTTACATTTCAGAGTGTTGGTTATGACCAGATTGTTTTGTTATTTATGCTTTCTCTACATTCGTATCTATTCGTATACCTGTTGTGTTTTGTGGTAATTTGAGACAGGGTCTCCTTGTTTCTTTAGGTTGGCCCTGGATTCCTGTGCTCAAGCAATCCTCCAAACAGCCAGACCTCCAAGCTCATGACCACACCCAGCTTATGCAAACTTTTACGAAGTTAAAATACAAGTGGGAAAAACAAATCTAAAAGTAAGTATCTAATGATCACCAACCCTAAACAGGTAAAAATTACCAATTTTTAAATATGAAACAGGGTGTGGCGGGACATACTTGTTGTAACCCCAGCACTTTGGAGAAGTAGAGACAGTAAGATTAGGAGGCCAAAGTAGCAAGTCTGAATCCAGCCTGGGTTACATGACACCCTGTCTCAATAAACCACAAAAAAACAAAACAAACTGACATTTCCAACTAAAGAGTAGAGGACCTGGTGGTGGCGCACGCCTTTAATCTCAGCACTTGCGAGACAGAGGCAAGTGGATCTCTCTGAGTTCAAGGCCAGCCTGGTCTACAAGAGCGAGTTCCAGGACACAGAGAAACCTGTCTCAATCTCCCCTCACCAACCGCCCTCCACCCCCACACACACAGAAGACCTAAATGAACTACGGACTAAGCAATACTAATTTTCAAGGCAAAGAGAACAACTTCCCCACAGGCAGAAACAATACATTGATTATAGAGGGAAAAAAAAAAGCAAACCTCATAGAGGATAAGGCTAGTATCCTGGATAAATCCTGCTCTGTCACACATAACTGGGAGTAAGTCACCTAGGGTGAAGAAATCTGTTAAATACACGGCTGCAATTCACCGAGCAAAATCTAGTTGGAAGGAAGTGCAGCCAGAACTTACGTATTTTACAGGATATGGGTGTGTAGATGTGTCCACAGTAATTCAAGCTCCGTGTTTTAGGATCATACATCTTCAAAAATAACATTACATCATCTACAAGTTGATGAACAGGCTGTTAGGATCTTAACCCTGAGTATGTCTGAATGCTAACAAGTAAGCTTGGAGTAAGTGATTTCCCAACAACAGTGAGCTGTCCCTAGAAGTGACAATGACCAGAGGCTCCTTCAGGAGGTTGACCCAGTGATGGCAAAGGTGCATCCCACAACTCACACCTGGGTAAAGTACTACAGGAGACAGTGAAGGAGACACCCAGTGCAGTAAACTGAGGCCTAGCACTGACTGGCTAGGCCAGTATTCCTAGGGGGCTATACCTAGCAGTTGAGTGTCCCAGTTTGTGGGGCAGCCACCTATTTAGTGGCATAACCATGACTACTTCAGAAGTCCTTCACACAGGCCGTGTGGCCCTAAGGTGAGGCATTTGTTAAGTGACCCAACACATGCCTGCAACCCTGCCCTAACCTTCATACCGGAGTGATGAGCACAAGTCAGCAGCCAGGACACCACAGCATCACTGCTGTCTGCTCCCTCTGACAGGAGGCTCAATATGGAAGGGACCAAATGAGTTACCGTGGAGGCACCAGGAGATTTTTCTCCAAGGGAAGAAGGTTCAGCCCTCAGATCAATTGATAACTCCAAGCCTACTGACTGCTCTAAAAGTAGCAGGCACCTCGTGGGCACTTACGATCTTTATCAAATTTGGGCAATGTTGCTCCACTAGCAGCCAGCTCAGGATCAACTGTTTCCAGGAATATTGTCCAAGGGTTTTCATTATCACTCAGTTCAATCATCTATTTCCAAAAGAGATGATGATTTTAGAAGGTGGCAATAGCCTAGATGACAGGGTGACAACTATTCTTGAGTAGTGCAGAGCATGTCCAAGCTCTACTGAACGTAACCCAAAGAAACACAAGGCTGCTAACTGCAGGACAAGAGCCTCCCGCAGAGCTTCACACGAGATACCCGAGGATCTACCAACAATATTTACTGTTTTATTGCCGTCGGCTTCATTATCTAACATTGCTGGCCGCTTTGTTCCATTACTTCTTGCTTGCATAGGCCATAACCGAATTTGATCTTGTGGAAACCCCTGAAAAAAATTGAAAAGTTTATTAAAATAATAAGCATATATTTCCATCTCTATCAATTTATTGCTTTTGTGAGTAAAAGGGAAGGGGATTTGACTCAAACTTAAATCCTGTCCCACAGCTTGGACAATTTGTGCCTCTAACCTCACCAGGACCACTACTACACCAGATCCTATTTATTTTCCAAACATTAGTGGTGGCGGCAGAGGAACAAATAGTCTCTACAAGCCCTTCCTGAGATCTGCTACAAGGCTAGCTTTAGGCCTGAAGGAAGCAAGTTCTGAGATTCACAGACTCTGTGAGTCAGGTCAGGAGCTCAGCACAACATCTCCTTTTCAGGCGGGGCCCAGACAGTGACCACCCAAGGTAGCAGGTCTCTCATGGTATCCATAGCCTAGATGTGAGCAGAGGAGCTATACCCACCATGGTCTGGGAGAGGCTCTGAACAAACTCTGCCAGGGAGGAGTTCTTCAGAACCTTGAACACGGTGTACTTTACTTTCTCCTCATCGTACATGTCATTTCCTTGGTGGCCACAAAACTGGTCCTCTGCGACTATCTGAAGGCACACAGAGCCAAGCTTACAACCAGTGAGACATGTCACCCTGAGCACACTCAAACCTCAAAAGGCCTTAATCACTCGCCTCACCACCTACAGCGAGCCCCTGCAGCTAGACCAGATGCCCAGAATGCTCAGAATGGACAACACAGGCCCAGTGCACTGCAGCACCAAGAGGAGCTGCCGGGAACGGACAGCACAGACCATGGCATGCAGTGTCAACACAGCAGTCTCCCAAGCCTGAGGCTGACCTGCACTTGCATGTAGAGATGGGCTTCCTGCCGCTCCTTCCGCTTCTGAGCCTCGATCCTTTTCTCTTCTTGCAATCGCTCCACCAACTGCTGAGGAATATCATGGTCGGTAACAGCTTGTAACACTTCACCTGCAGAAGAAATGCATCTTCTTTCACCTGGTGCTGACTCTGCCTTCCCTCCTTACAAAGATTCCCATGTTAGGTCTTCATTGATAAAATAACCTAGGAATGTGGAAGGTCTTGGGACCATGTGTCCACTTCAAAGCCCACAATCTCAATGCAGTTTGATTTTGGGGATAGAATGATGGAGATAGAAAGAATAAGCCCCACCCCCACCCCCCAAAAAAGTGTTTGGCCAGACACCATGGCTGGGTCCACTATGCTTTATGGTACTGTATTATACAAAGAGAACACCAGGCAGTGAGGGATTCTTTGCAGAACTCTATGAGTTTGCCATAGTACAAAGATAACACAAGCCATTGGTACTCACTCAGCTTTGATTCCCTGATGTACACTAACATGTAGGCATTTGTGCAGTGTCGAACAGATAAGTCATCATCGTGACCCCCGTAATTGTGCTCAATAGCTTCTTCTTTAGTACACCTGGATACGACGTCATCATCAAATTTACACCACTGGAAGGAAAGCAGGAAGGTGTTAGTAAAGAAACACACCCTCCTACAACACCCAGAGTGCTTCTGTCTTCCTTGTTCAAAATTCAAATGCCCACTGGTACTCTGTCTGTCACCACTCGAGTATCCTGCTTCTGACTCTGGACCAATTGTCAGCATAGTGCCAAACCTTTGAAGAATTAAAGGCACAGAGTACAATTAAATGAGACAATTTAATAAATTAACTCCGTAATGTTGTAGCAAGCTTCTGACTTAAAATTATTTAATAATGATCTTCCAATTCGTCACTTTAAATGCTGAAATACCCTCAACAACAACAACAACAAAAACCATCTATTCTGAAAACCTTTGCCACATGGCATCACACCAGGGACCCTGGAGGATGAATGAAGGACACATGAACAGGCATGATGCCATGAAAACCACGGTCCATATTTGTCAGTTGCATGAGACAGATTCTGTGAGGTACAATTACTAATCCAGAAGTATACGTCCTAATGTACCATTCACCTTTACATTGTTGAAAACAACTTCAGTCACAAAAAAAGAACACACAAACATTCAATGTTTGGGAAGGAATCCAGTAATTTCATGAAGTTGTGAACCAGAAGAGGCATGTTTCTTAAATCTCGGCATCCAAGGCCAGCCAGCACTTACTTTGCCATCCCCTTTGGGGTTGAGGTAAACCACATAATGTCCACCATGGTTATCTCCGCTGTGAACCAAGACTGCATGGAGAATGTAATTTGCAGGGTCCTTAGGGTCTGTTTTTTGCAAAAATTCATCAAGTGGTAATTGTTCTGGAAACTCAAACCTATTCAAAATATTAAAAGAAACTCAATGTTGATTTACATGTAAAACATGGTATACATTAGAACTTTATTATAAATTCTTGTAATTAACTGTCCATCTTTAATCATGAATTACAGGATGATTCTGAAGGCTCTCAAAGCCACTTCTGAAGGAGCTCCTACTTACTAGAAACTTTGTTAACTTAAAATTGAAGGAAAACTCACAGAGACTACTCAGATAACTAACAGGTTCAAGTTCAAAAGCTTTATCCAACTGTCTTATAGCAAATTTACACTGAATTCAGTTCTAGGGTGTACATAAGCCTAAAGCATCCAAGAATGTACTACTGAGGACATCTTGGTGTTAAAAGAACAACCTAGCCAAAGGCATGTAAAAAGATCCTTACGCTGAGATTATACGAACATACTATATTTGACACAGGAAAGCCATGCAAGGTGGAACAGAGCCCCAAAGAATATATACCTAGTGGTCGAGGGCTGCTTGGATCCAGCCTCACTACCCCGGGACTGTGGCCCTATCTGCTGAAAAGGTCTGATCTGGACATATAAGAAAAATCTCACCCCTTTAAAACAATGGCAGAAGCTGGGCGGTGGTGGTGCACACCTTTGATCCCAGAACTCGGGAGGCAGAGGTAGGTGGATCTCTGTGAGTTTGAGGCCAGCCTGGGCTACAGTGTGAGTTCCAAGACAGGCTCCAAAGCTACACAAAGAAACCCTGTCTCAAAAAAAACAAAACCAAAACCAAAAAAAAGGGGCAGCAATCCATTAAAAACGGGAAGAAAATGAGGTGTGCAGAAACAGGCTGGACAACACAGGCAGGTGAGCATATACTCCATTGGTGGAAATAATTTAATTCGGCCACATTCCACCCTCAAACGTGAATGACCACCATCTGTCCTGTTCAAACTAATCGGTAGAAGTGCATACAACCTCAAGTAAAGTATGTGTCATCACTCTCACAAAAGCTTGTTAACACGGGCCAGGCTGACCTCAGACTCATCCAAGGATGATCTTCAATTTCTAATGTTGCCATCTGCACCCGCCCTATGCTGGATTATGCAGACACGCAACACCATGCCTGGATGAAGCCTGGGGCCTCGTGCATGGTAGGCAAGCACTCTACCAATGGAACCACATCCCTAAATCCTTAAATCCGTTGTCTCGAAAATATGGAAAGGAAACTATAATGGGGTAGATATACTTCATCATTCTTCAAATTCTAGCACATTTTGGAACTAAAAAAAAAAACAAACACTAATTTGTGGCAAATAAAATCTACATTTAGCCAAGTGGTACATGCCTTTAATCCCAGCACTTGGGCGGCAGAGGCAGGAAAACATCTTTGAGTTCCAGGCTAGCCTGGTCTACAGAGCAAGTTCTAGGACAGCCAGGGCTACAGAGAAAGCCTGCCTCGAAAATATCAAAAAACAAACAAAAATCTACATTTAGTCAAAATCTAAGCATTAGAAAAGCTAAATACAAACTCTGACCTAGTCAAAGAACCCTGCCCTTTGCTTTCAATGTGGCACAGTAGAGGGCTGGGGTCAGGGTAGTATCCCTGAGAGGGACAATCAACTAAAAACAACCATCCATTAGATGACATCTCTACTGTTAGAGCCAAGGAGAACAGAGAGAGCACAGCAGAGGTCACCCAAGCCCTCAAACCCCTCCCCCATTACCTATCGTTGATCTTGATGTTTTGGTCCGTCTGAGGGTCATACATAAACCTCATCAGCTGCAGGTGTAACACTGGTGGCAATGTTAGGAATTTAACACCTTTCTCTGCTTCCTGGAAGTTGAGAAGAAATGGTGATTTTAGTTGAGTCTCACTTTGTAAACCTTGAACTTAGAGTGACCTCGGTCAGACCTCTGCCTCCTAAGCTACCACACCAGGCTTTACCCATCTTTTATTTTTGTTTGGTTTTTGAGACAGAGTTTCAATAGGTTACTCTGGCTGGCTTGGAACTCGCTATGTAGATCAGGTTGGCGTAGAACTCAGAGATCCACATGCCTCTGCCTATCAAATACTGGGACTAAAGGTATACTCCACCACACTCAGCTTTACTTGTTTCTTAAACTAGAAAAGAACTGTTTCTGGCCAGGGACATAGCTCAGAGTTGAGGGCACTTGCCCTACAAGGCTGCCAGAACTGACTGTGATCCCTGGAACCCACATCAAGGTGGAAATGAGTCCACAAAATTGTCCTCTGAACTCCAACACATCCCCACACACATGCCCACACACGCACATCATGGATGTATACAACACACACTAAATTAATATAAAGTAATAGTTTCCGCACTAAGGGAACATACTTGGGTACTGTTGGTCGTAAAAGTGAGGACATTTGGATGTTTGTTTAGAGAGCCTTAATTTTAGGTCTGTAATGTGTGGAAGATTACACCCTAACCTGGATGACCAGCAAAGGAGCAGGGGTTATTTAAAAAGCCACTTGCCACCTGCAATATTAGTCATCAAACACTGTGAAAAACAGAGGACCTCAAACAAATGGTTAAGAAGAAAACTGTGGTCAGAGTTATGTGAAAAGATGCTATAGAAGTATCGTAAGAACAAGCAAAGATCTGCTGGCAGAAAGGAGTCTAACTAAATGGCCTTCTTCCCTGGATGCTGGGGCACAGGCTTAGTGCTCACGATGCTTACCCTACTTCTCACCAGCACCTCAAGCCCACCCCTGGTCTTCACTTCCAACCCCACTCCAGTTAACAGCTAGAAACTTGGAAAGCCTATTTGGCAACACTCTTTGTAATATCGAATGATGAAGACAGGGCTATCTCAAGAAAGACAAAGGCAGAGGCCAGGCACCTTACTCATACCAACAAGGAACAACGAAAAACAAAGTATTCCATTTCCACTCCTTCCCACTCACATGAGCACTCTGCACTACATACTGCATAACCAGATCCTAAATCATCCAGGGTAGCAAAGTGTAAACCAGTGCTTCTCAAGCACTCCTCACAGTACTGCTCATTCTCCTGTGCAGCAAAGCCTCTGACTCTCACCCTCAGTAGTCTGACCCAGCAAAGCAGAGTCGCGGTACCATGAGTTATAAACTGGCAGGCCTGGAAAGCACTGTGATATGCTCATGGAGAGAGTAAGAGCCCAGTTATAAGCCTAAAAACAAGACCCAAGATTACTGCAGCTGGCTAGGCTGACAAGCAACCACAGCCCAGCTCTCACTGCACCAGACAGGTCACTTGTTCCATGTTCAGAGTCCCTTAGGGTCACTCCCAGCAGATGCACTCCTTATCCTAAGAGCCTATGGTTCAGAAAAGTCAAACAATGGAAGGAGGAGGCAAGCAAGGCATTTACAAATGTAAGAGCTGGATATGGTGGCATTCGACTTTAGTTCTAACAGATCTGCCAGCAACGCAGAGTCAGCAGATCTAGGAGTTTGAGGCCAGCCTGGTCTATAAAGTGAGTTCCAGGATAGCCAGGGCTACACAGAAGAAACCCAATCTAGAAAAAAAAATGGGGAAGGGGAGGGGCTAAAACTAGAGTTCAAATGACCCAGAACCTCTGGTAAGATCAGGGTATGTTCTAATAGGAACACAATGAGGAAATGTCAAGCCCACAGCACATTCTACCACTGCTGCTTCTGCCTGTGAAACACTGCACCTCTTCATCAAGCCAACCCTCCCACCTGAGCAGACCACTCAAGAGCGAGGGAGTGAGCCTTTAGGCTCTAAATCTCAAAAGCAGAAGAAAGAAGGCAGCACAGCATTGCTCCGTAATTGAGTGAAGGGACAGAGGACAGCACGGGACAGAGGACAGCACAGGAGAGAGGACAGCACGGGACAGAGGACAGCACGGGAGGACAGAGGTAAAGTTACCTGCAGGCCGTGCTCCCCAGCGTCGTACTTGTTGTCGCCGTCTAGTTGCTCTACTGCCACATAATCCACAAATGATTCAAAGACTTTAAAGAGAAATAAAAGATAGGTCAACTGGTATGATCAATAAAGCTCAAGTACATAACAGGGTCAACCTGGGTGTGACTTATGTATGTTAATGTGTTTAGGACCCCAGGAGAGTATGTGAGTGCAGCTATGAACAGCAGCATCACCATCTACTGAATGCAGACACATGGGCCACTGCACCTTCGCTGAGGATGCTCTTCTCCAGGGCAGTGAATGACAGCATGAGAGGGAAACTCAAGGCCTTCGTTTCAATTTTGCTGAGACACTTACTCTAAAACTTAATTAAGACAGCACAGACCACCAGTGGGCCTAGAAATGGGATGTACAGCTGAAGAGCTGGCTGATGAACCAGGAGAGGGGCACANATGGGTCAGGGAGAGGTCAGCCCTCCTGTGCTGACACACACACCTGTTCTAGCTGGATCACACACAATTACAACAGTGACAAAGATAGAAGAGCAAAACCACACACAATTATTTCACTAAAATTAGTGTGTGCCACTAAACAAACGGCAACATCAGGAGTGAGGTAAGGCCAGCTCCACGCCGGGGAAAGGCCTTCTGCTTCAGTGCAGATGCGGTCACACAACTGGACAACAGTAAGGTCAGCAGTTACACTCAGGCAGCAGGTAGGTAGTGTGGGGCGGGCAAGGCTCCTGAGAGAAGGGAATAGAGGAGGGTCAGGAATAACAAGGAAGGAAATGCTGCTCAGGAAAAGTGAACCTGAAGGCAAAGCAAAGGGAACTGCAACACCAAAGAAGACCCAGACAACAAAAGGCCGTAGAGAACACAGGATGGGAAAGAGTGCTCAGATGTTTGCTAAATCCCCATGCAGCCCATGGGAAAACAAGAGGGAACTGTCATCATGAACTCCAGTTTAATGATGGAAGTGGGGGAGGAGGGACCCTTACAAGGGAACAAGGGTCCAAACAGGAAGACAGTGGTACAATACAAACACAAAGAAAATTCATTCAAAAGATGAATTAAAAATCTCATCAAGCTGGGCATGGTGGTGCACACCTTTAATCCCAGTATGTGTGAGGCAGAGGCAGAAGGATTTCTGTGAGTTCAAGGCCAGCCTGGTCTACATAGCAAGTTCTAGGACAGCCAGGACTATGTAATGAGACCCTGTAGCAAAAACTGTATCAAATCTAAAAGAGGACCTTCCTGTTATCTTTTGGCAATGCTAAGAAATGAACCCAGGGCTGGCATATACTATGCCAATGCTCCATCACTGAGCTACAACACAGCAAACCTATAAAGGATAAAAATCTATCTTGGGCCGGGCAGTGGTGGCGCACGCCTTTAATCCCAGCACTTGGGAGGCAGAGGCAGGTGGACCTCTATGAGTTCGAGGCCAACCTGGGCTACCTAGTGAGTCCCAGGAAAGGTGCCAAAGCTACACAGAGAAACCCTGTCTCGAAAAACCAAAAAAAAAATCTATCTTGGCAGAACATATTCAGGGTAGGGGTGGGGAGATAGAATACCAGATAGAACCATAGATCTAAGAATGCAAACACTAGGGAAGTTGAAAAGGGAGCAAATATATTTACAACACTTTCCTTATTTTAAAAAAAAAAATATGTATCTTCAAAGGAACATCAATTAAGTGATGAGTAGGAACTCAGTGACAAAGCATCTTTTGGGCTGTGCAAGGCTCTGGGTTCCATCCTAACCACCCCCCCTAAGTGCCCCCCCCACAACACTAAACCTAGGTACAGTGCCTAAGTGGGCACTTTAAAAAGAGAATATCCAGCTGCCAGTAAGGATCTGAAAAGGAAATGGCTCTGCCAATCTTGAGGGAAACACTGGAACTAGGCCTACTATAAACTCACAGACCCAAGAAACAATTCCACACTTGTCCCACTGGAGCAGCATATCTACAACAGTATAAGCTAACTTTGTATACAGGCTTTAAAATGAACTACATACTAAACTTATTATGTATCACTCCATATCAAGAAATAAATGACTTTGAGCCTTGTCATAAATGCAAGGAGAAAAAAGAACAATGGCCTGAACCTGTAGATAAGCAAAATATCTAAAAACAGAATGGTCCCTAAAATGGAACACTAGGTGACAATCAAACCACTGCTCCTGTGAGACACATGTATGATAAACATATGAATATGATGCTCAACAAAAGCCATCAGACTGCACTAGGCTACAAGGTTCCATAAACACACACCAAGCTGGCCCAAGCTGCTGAAAGCTCAGAGTGGTTTCCTCTGAGGAGTTGAGGGGAGCCAGGGAATGGGCAGCTGCACTGGGCAGGCTGGGAAGGCTCTAGGCTGCCTGACATAGTGTTCTGAGAGTTGGATAGGGTAGAAGCAGGTATTCACCCAGTGTGCTGCATACTTAAGTCACTCCCTGCATCTATCCTTTATTATAAAACAATCACTGAGCCAGAGCAACAATGATTAAAAGCTTATGAGTACGGAGACAAGACTTACTATTTTTCTTTCCTTTTATACTTAGCTGGATATCATAATAATCTTCTCTCCTATCAGAACGGTAGTCTACTTCTTTGCACTGAATGTAAGACTGTAAATAAACAGAAGGCAGCTTCAGCATTGTTGTCAAATCTATATTTATAATCTTTCAAAGCCATTCTTTAACACTAATGTTCACATACCACCATTTTGCCTCTGAATAATTTTGGAATGGTGCCTTCTACACATGTGCCTTTCATCTTATTTTCCACATTATCAAGCAACTGAAAGAGAAGGTTTGGGCATTAAAAAAAAAAATATTCTTATACTTGAGCAATACACTGTAATTTAACAATTTACTTGGAAGTACCAACAGTCAAAGAATTTCTAGACTATAAAACTATTACCTTTGGCATGCAATTATCAAAAACATACAAATCTTTCTTGGCTGGATTTTGTTGCTTTTACAAAAAAAATCTACATGCAATAGTTGAGGTTAACCTTTTATACAGTTTTTGGAATGAATTAGTAATCTGTAGTGCCTTTAGAAGCATTTTTTATATTTATTTTACCTCTGTGGAAAAGCATGTAAATTGATCACTAAACTTAACTCGTATTGGTCCACACCAAGAGATTAATGAGGTTGAGCCTGTCAACAGGATTGACTGGTTTGTCCATGGATATTTAATGAACTGATTCAATCCAGCTAGTGCTGCAAAAAAGAAAACACACCTTGCCCAGCCAATCACCTTGAACAGCCATTCCATGTCTGCGTGTACACCAATCTATGTCTTTCCTCAATCCAGGAATGAGAATGTACTAGTGACTAATGAGCTTGGGGACAGGCAGCGGCACAGAGGCAGCCCCCAGACAGTGAATGCAGCTACCTAGGCCAATGTGTTTGCCTCTTGCTTCNTGACTCCTGTGCACATGCTCAGTTAACTAGTAAGAAACCCACTTCTTAGAGCTATATCTGTCCAACCTTCCCCAGCAAGTTACCTCTTACTGAGTAGCATAGTCCTTCCCACTGTTTAGAACTAGATGAGCCCTACCTAAACCAGGCATGGTGGTACATGTCTGGAATCCCAGCACTCTTCACTCGGGCCTAAACATCAGTCCTAAGCCAAAGTAAGTGGTCTGATTAGCTGTGAGGCTTTTACTTATAAAGACCTCTACCATTGCCTCAAACATTCGCTCTAAGAACCAAATAGTTACTGCTTGAAACTTACCACTCGACAAAGCTCTTGAACATCGTGTTGCATGAAGCTATCTAAAGTTTCCCACCTTTCAAAGAGAAAATGAGTATCTATATTTCAATTTCTATATATCAAGGGAGTCAATTAAGAAGCAGTCTAGATTATAAACTAAATTGAATCAACCACTACCCTCAAATTCGGTACTTTTTTTTGTGTTAAGAATATCTTGGGGATCGTCACAATTCAAAGACTAAGTTGAATTTTACCAGCAGTCAGCAAAAAAAGTTAAACATTTTCTGAAATCTTATCTAGAAAAGGTGGTATCTGCAAGTTAAATACACATACATTTCAAAGCTACACACGCCCCTTTGCTGAAAAGCAAAGTGGTGACATTTTCCAAGAAAAATTCTAAAACAAAGCCTATTTCCTAAGAGGGGAAATGGTGCGCAAACTCTGGGACAATGTAAGCCTGCCTGAACTGAAGCCCACTTGACACCACGTCACTCAAGGCTCCACTCTTGTCCCTTATGTAGAAAGCAGAATGGAGGTGGATTGCTGATACATACCCAAATGACTTTGTGAGCTTTTTTGTTCCTACAGGCTTATCGCTGTGCTGTAATTCATAGAACACTCTCTGTAATGCTAAAGGGACGCTTTTAGATGAATCATCGCCCTCTGTTGGCATCATGTACACAGCCTAAAAGAATTGATTTAGAAGTGTTTAATTTTAGGTAAAAGTATCATTTCTATTATCATAAGGAGTAAAGCAATTTGCTAGGGGCTCTTAAGTTATGCCCAAGTTTGAAAAACCAT
>LZPO01097467.1:29439-39604 GCA_001675575.1 Neotoma lepida
AATTTGATTAAAATGAAAACAACACATAAAATAATTGGTTTCAACTAAAGAAGAGTTGAAAGGGCAGTTTATTGTCTTACAAATGTATGATGAGAAAGAAGAAAAATAATTAAATTATTTTGGCTCCTTTGGTCCCTTTGACTTTCTTTTTCTAGGTTCAAACTTCTCCATTTGCTTGTTTATTTATTTTGCAGTGCTGGGATAGAGCCTGGAATGCTAGGCAAATGTTGCCACTGAACTGCAGGCCTTTGGATTTTTTTGAGACAGGGTTTTGCTATGCAGCTCAGGCTGGTCCCAGACTTGCAGTGTTCCTATCTGTGCCTCTCCAGTTCAATGTATTTTTTAATTGATACATTAAAAAAAAACTGAGGCTGGAGAGATGGCTGAGTGCTATGCAAACATGAAAACCTGGGTTTGAATCCCCGGCACCCATGTAGAGGTACATGGCTGTGTGCCCTGTAACCCCAGCATCAGGGATTCCTGGGATGGATCCTGGGAGTGCACTGGCCAGCTAGCCTAGCCCCAGATGGCAAGTTTCAGGTTCAGTGAGAGACCCTGCCTCAAGAGAACAAGGCTGAGAGCGATGGANGACAACATGTAATATCCTCCCTGGCCTTTGCACATGCATCTCTGCACCTGCACGCCTGCACAGCGGCATGCCTGCAACACCTCCCCATACATATTACACATATTTGTAGGGTGTTGTGTAATGTTTTGATACATANATAGATTTCATAATGTTGCTTTGTGTTCAAGTTCAACATATCTCCTTTGCTTATAGTATTTTTATGATTATTAAGTGCTGTGGAATAATCTTCTTGTACATTGTAAAGATTTGCCACTAGAATTGGTTTAATAAAATGCNGATTGGCCAGTAGCCAGGCAGGAAGCATAAGCCGAATGACCAAACTAAGGATGATGGGAAGAAGAGCAGACAGAGGAGTGGCCAGCAAGGTGCAGAGGGAGGAGATGAATGTGTCATGCTAATAAAGGTACTGTGACGTGACAGAGCGTAAATAAGGAATATGGGTTAATTTAAAATGTAAGAGCTAGTTAGTAATAAGTCCTAGCTATTGGCCGAGCATTTATAATTCATATTCAGCCTCTGAGTCAGTTATCTGGGACCAGGCAGTCGGGACAGGAAACATCCAATTACCATTAAGATATCTCAGTGCCAGGGATTGAACTCAGGGCTCTGAGCATGCTCCCCGATTGAACTCAGGGCTCTGAGCATGCTCCCCGACCCACAACAGCCATGCTTTATTTTTCATATCACTTTTAAGAATTAGTTTGCTGAAATCTTGTTTTCTTGCATGTTTTAGACAGAGAATCATGCAGTCTAAGCTGGCCTTGAACTTGTTATGTAGCCAAGTAGGCCTTGAACTCCTGACCTCCTGCCTCCACCTCCCAAGCACTGGGATCGCAGGTGAGCANCATCATGCCCAGTTCTCTATTTCTGGTTTCTTAAGGGAGGGTCTTGAATTTTAATAAAATTTCATGTTTGCATAGCAAGCATTCTTATCCACTGAGCCATCTCTTCAGCCTCAATTGTTTTATGTAACAATTAAAAAATAGACATACGTGCACACACATACATA
This sequence comes from Neotoma lepida, assembly GCA_001675575.1. Classification (NCBI taxonomy): domain Eukaryota; kingdom Metazoa; phylum Chordata; class Mammalia; order Rodentia; family Cricetidae; genus Neotoma; species Neotoma lepida. The sequence goes on from LZPO01097467.1 coordinate 31,038, forward strand.
CACACACACACACACACACACACTGCCGCTGCCCATCAATGCCTGAGGCAGGTGAGGGAGCTGCCCCTGTCCCCCACCAGCTGCAACACTTGGGAGAGCAGGCCCTGCACCTCGCCTGGGCAGCACGATAGAACCAATCCTGTCGGTGGNGGTGTGGGTGAGACANCCCCAAAGCTGTGAGCATGGGAGAGCTGTCCCCACTACTCATCTGTCATGTGNCAGCATGGGCCAGGGAGAGATGCCCTCCCCCACTGCACCCTACCCCGCCCATCAACACCTGAGGCAGGTGGGAGAGCTGGCCTTAAGGTCATAAGAGTGGGAGAGCTGTCCCTGCTCCTCACAACTGCAGCACTCAAGACAGTGGCTCCTACACCATGCCTGGGCAACACAGTAGAGCTGGCTCTGAAGATGTAGGTGTGAGAGAACCTGACCCTGAGGATGTGAAAGTGGGGGAACTGGCCCTGCCCTCTGCTCATTACTGCAAGGAGTGAACTAGCCAGGCCAATGCAGGAGAGCTCATCCTCGAGGTGAGGACAAGGGAGAGTTNGTGGGCCGACCAACCCTGCAACTACCCAGGCCCAGAACCAGGGTTATGTGTTGATCCACCCCAACATCCACCCCATCTGTGATCTGCTGGAGCGCATGAAGGGGCTTGTCCTGCAGACCCAAAGCTGCAGGACCTCCATGACACAGGGCAACAACAGGATATCCAAGAGGAGTCCCAGGGAGGGCCTAGCATCGATAGTGTGGCAGAAACCAGAGGCCTTGAACCAGACCAGTGACTCTGCAATGAACACTTGCAAGTAAAGATATATGGATAAAAGGGTTTACTGTGTGACTCACTGTGTCACACTACAGTTTCCATGATGAAATTGATTTTTCTTTTTTCTTTTCTCTTAAATTTTATTTTATTTTGGGGGGACATTTCAAGGGCAGAGGGTGGGTACAAAGGGACAGGGAAATAAATGAGCTGGAGATGCATGGTGTGAAAGACAAAGAATAAATAAAAAGAAAGTTAAAAATAAATAAATACATACATACATACATAAAAAAAATTGGACTGGAGAGGCACANATAGGAACACTGCAAGTCTGAGACCAGCCTGAGCTACAAAGCAAAACCCTGTCTCAAAAATTCAAAGGCCCAGGCTGCAGTTCAGCGGCAACATTTGCCTAGCATTCCAGGGTCTATCCTCGCAGTGCAAAATTAACAAACAAGCAAATAGAGAAGTTTAAACTTAGGAAAAGGAAAGTCAAAGGGACCAGAGGAGCCAAAATAATTCTGAGAAATTATACAGTTTGATGATACACACTCTAATCCCATCGCCTCCATCTTTCCAATGCTGGGTTTACAGGTATGCGCCACCACACCTGGTTTCTGAGGGCTTCATGCATGCTAGGCAAGCATTCACCTATTAAGCTGCATCCCTGCCCCAGAATGGGCTCTTTTAGGCCCATTACATTTTTAATGCTTTATTTATTTGTTTTATGTGTGTGTGTGTGACTGTACACCATGAGAGGTCAGAAGAAGATGGAGGATCTGGACTTACAGGGGAGTGTGATGTGGGTGCTGGGGGTTAAACTCAATTCTCTGCAAGAGTAAGAGGCGCTCTTAGCTACTGAATCATCACTCCAGCTCCAAGTCTATGGGTTTTATAACTCACCTGTGTTTGTGTGTGTGCAGGTGCATGTCAAGGTCCACGTATGTGGAGACCAGGTGTCATTTCTCAGGTACAGTCCACTTCTTTTATAGATAGGGTCTACCTAACCTGCAGTTTGCCAAGTGGACTAGCCTGGCTGGCTACAGTAGAGCCCCAGGGATCCACATGTCTCCACCTTTGCAGCCATGGCCAGAATTTTTCCTGGGGATCTGTGGATCAGACTCAGGTCCTTACATGTATGGCAAACAGTCCACTGACCGAAACATCTTCCCAGAACTACAGCTCACTTTTAAAAAAGATTTATTCACTTTTTATATGTATGGATGCCTGCACCACATGTGTGCCTGGTGCCCACAGGGGCCAGAAGAGGGTATCACATCCTCTGAAATAGGAGCTACAGACAGTTGTGAGCTACCATGTAGATGCTGAAAATGAAATCCAGGTCCTCTGAAAGAGCAGCCAGTGCTCTTAACCACTGAGTCATCCCCCCAGACTCCTATATCATTTTTGACACTCTTTCTACTTCCAATTACAGGGCTCCCTCCCTGCTTCTTTCTCTCTCTTCCTCTCCCTCTCCCTTCCTTCATGATAGGTCTCACTATGTAACCCATGCTAGCCTTGAATTCACAATCCTCTAGAGCAAGCTTTGTTCCTGTTTTCAAGTACAGAATGATGTTTAGAAACTGTATTTAGAAATTCTAAATGATATTTAGAAATGCCCATATTGAATAAGGGCGTTGGCCAGGAAGCCCCTTCTAGAAGATGAGGGCCAATACATTCAGTAGGTCCCTGCACACAGCCATGCTCACACCTCCACAGCACTGCTGTGGAAGACAAGAGATATGCAGTGGACAGTTTACAGAGAGCTAGACAGAGCACCACACTGAGGAGCCCACCCTGCCTTCTATCAATAAGTAGAAATGACGGGAGAATTTTAAATGATGGAGAACTAATCAGAATGGTCATCTCGAATCTAAAACAATGGCAGAAAAGATTGAGAAGAAACACACCTAAAATGAATTCAGAAAACAGAGTCACACCATGGTGGCTGGGTGGACATGGGGGGTCTGGAACTGAGGACATGTGCCAGGCATCTGGCTCAGTGAGCTGGCAGATGGAGGCACCCACAGAACTCTCCAGGCTGAAGATACAAATGACTGTCTTGGAGTAGGTGGATGTTAGGCTATGCTTTCAACGCTCACACAGTAAAAGCAATGATCAAATCTGTGGCATGAAAACAAGGCAACAAAATAAACTGTGACAGGTTTGAGCACTATCCTGAGGAAAGTTCTGGAGCCCTTCCAACCTCTCAGGCAGAGATTTTCAGTGACTTGCCAGTGTGAATATTTCCTTGGCAGCCTCCANCACCTAAGAAGCCATTACATACCAGCACAAGCCATTTAGCAGCCTACACTTAGAATAATAGCTAAGCAGTTGCCCCACTCTTTACCATATTTTCAAGGACAGATCACAGGTTTCATTGGCTCAGCCTTGTCTAGGCCTGTGGCTATGCCTAAATCCAAGGCTCACATCATAAGGAAGCCTCCAGTCGGGCAGCTCATTTCATTCTGGCCAGCCACAGGAGAGGTAACCAAGTTTACTCCTTCCTAANGTAATGGGTACACAGTTTTATTTTCTAATACCTGCAGGAATGTGCCTCCCCACACAACCTTTATTCTCAGAAATCAGCCAAATGTGAAAAAGCAGAGAAACATTAGCATCTGTTATTATCGCTAATATTTCCAAGCATTTCAAATGATATCGGTACATGGCAAGCACTTCATATGCCTTTTCATCTAATTCTCAGAGTGAGGCTGGGGANATGTCTCAGTAGGTACANAGGCATGAGGACCTGAGATTGTAGACCCAATACCCACATAAAGCCAAGTGTGGTCACATGCGTCTATAACCCCAGCCCAGGGCTGTGGGGCAGCAGAGGCAGGAGCTCATCAGCCAGCCATCTCCCAATGAAGGCCAAGTCTAGTGAGACAGCCTGTCCCAAAATCTAAAGTAGACAGCAAAGGAAGACACCTTTGGCCTTCACACACACACACACACACACACACACACACACACACACGCACAAAGTTACACACATGTGCTCCACAAGCATACACACAAAAATAAACAAATAAGGAAATTTCAGAGTAACCATGTTAGAGTTTGGATTTGAAATGACCCCCAATGGCCATGTGACAAAGGCTGTCTCTAGCCTATGACACTATTGGGAGATGGAACTCTTAGGAGGTAGACCCTAGTGAAAGGTCACTGGGGCCCCCAAATGGGAGAGGCANAGTTTTAAAGGGAACTGTGTGATAGGTCCTCTCCTCTTCCCCTTTCCTTCCTGGCTACCATGTGCTCCCACCATGATGAGCTGCCTCATCACAGGCCCAAGAGACCAGTGATGGAGATGACACAGATCATATTCTTATTTTTCTCATATTTCACAAATGAGAAACATTTTATGAACTCATGGAGCTAAGTAGCAAACAGGAGTGAGACTTGAAGCCAGGTCTGTCCAGCTCCCAGGCTCGAACAGGACAACTAAACTCAGGTTCCTATCCAGGAAGCCAGCTCTTAGTGACTCATATGTCACTCATAACTGCCAGAGACACCTGTGTGTGAGCCTNTTTTAAAAACTAAGTATTTCTGGGGCTGGAGAGATGGCTCAGTGGCTAAGAGCATTAGCTGTTCTTCCAGAGGACCCAGGTTCAATTCCCAGCACCCACATGACAGCTCACAACTGTTTATAACTCCAGTTCCAGGAGACCCAACACCCTCACACAGACATACATGCAGGCAAAACACCAGTGCCATAAAAAGGAAGAAAAGAAGGAAGGAAGGAAGGAAGGAAGGAAGGAAGGAAGGAAGGAAGGAAGGAAGGAAGGAAGGAAGGAAAGAAAACAAGTATTTCTTTGTATCACTACAAATAATTTAGGCAAGTCTCACTCAAAAGAGTGGTAGTTTGTGGGTTTTGGGGACAGGTCAGCCTANACACAAGCCTCTGATGTGTGACTTTCCTGTCACTGCGGTGAATGTTCACTCCATATGAAGCTCAGTTCAAGCTCACAATGTTTGATCTTACTCAGGAAAAAAATAAATGAGATTCTCCTTACATGTCATTCTGAAGGGAGCCAATTAGTATCAGGACTTAATCTCTCTCTAGCACCTCTCTCTCTCTCTCTCTCTCTCTCTCTCTCTCTCTCTCTCTCTCTCTCTCTCCGTCCCTCCCTCCCTCTCTCTCTGTCTCACTTTGTTTTCTGAGTCAGAGTCTTGCTATGAAGCCATGGATGGCCTGGAACCTGCTATGTAGCTCAGGCCAGCCTTGAATTCATGGCACTCCTCTCACCCCACGTCGGTGCTGGGAACAGGAGTGCATAACCGCATCCAGCTAGTAACACCCGTCCTAGAAGCATTTTCTTTCAGCTTCCAATAGGCTGGAGACATTTTACCATCCCTTCTCTGAGTCAGGTGTTACACAGGCCTCACACTCCATTGTTTCCCAAAGGAGCTTGTCAGAGGCAAAGGTCACTGTGAACCTGCTAAACCAAGAACCTGCTCTCGCCATCTCCTTAAACAGAGATAGATAGCTCTTGTCTTTATTTTTTAGTGTTAACCACAGAAATGCAGAGTAAGCTCATATCTACCATTTCACACCTGGAAAAGTCTAAGAAATCTAACGAACCAAGTACTGAAGAAGGTGTGGATGGATTCCTTCACTGTATTGGAAAATATGTAAAATGCCACATTTTGGATATTCTGACAGCATGGTGTGACATAAAACAACATGAGCTGGATATACATAAGTCCTTCAGGCCAGATATGTGAACATGAAGCATGAAACAAACACCAGCACATGTCCACAGGAGGCCACACACAGCTCTGTGGGACATCACTGTATCTACAGCAAGCAAGTAAGAAAACCTATCAAACATGGATGCATAATCTATAATATGATCATATTAACTGACATCAAAATGAATAAAAGGGAGGTGATGTGCCAGTAANAACAGACTTCAAAAAGCATAAGACTAATAATATTCAAAAATATATACAGTATGTCACATTTAAACCAAATTTAAATATGTACAATGAGTATTAAAATATAGACATCAAATCTGTAGTGATGGTGGCCTTCAAGGAGAAGGGAGAGGGATGCTAGTAGGGAAGGGTCCAGGAGCACTTCAATTACATTTTAGTCTTCTGTTAAGAAGTAAGGGACAATTTGGGAACTAAGAACAATCATTGGCTTGTCAGTTCAAGGTGGTGGTCAAATGTAAATGGCATCACTTGCTGGACTTTTCTTGTGGTTGAGATATTGTGCACCCTAATAAAGCTTTCCTGGGGTCAGAGAACACAACAGCCACTAGATAGACATAGAGGCCAGAAAATGGTGGCACACATGCCTTTAATCCTAGCATTCCAGAGGCAGAGATCCATCCAGATCTCTGAATTCAAGGCCACACTGGAAACAGAGCCAGGCATGGTGACACACACCTTTAATCCCATGAAGTGATGGCAGGAAGCAGAAAGGTATANAAGGCATGAGGACCAGGAACTTTTTAAGTTTTTAGGCTTTTTAGCAGCAGTTCAACTGAGATTCATTCGGGTGAGGACTCAGAAGCCTGCAGTCTGAGGAAATAAGATCTGCTGAGGAGTTGGAGAGGTGAGGTTGGCTGTGGCTTGTTCTGTCTCTCTGACCTTTTAGAATTTACCACACTATCTGACCCTGAGTTTTTTATTAATAAGACCTTTTAAGGTTCATCTTACATCTAACTAGAGAGAGAGGAGAAGAAAGCAGAGCTGAGCAGANGCTGCTAGCNNCNNCCAGAAGAAGNANGATGTAAAGGTACTGAAAGGCCACAAGCCATGTGGCAAGCATAGATTTATAGAAATGGGTTAATTTAAGATGTAAGAGCTAGCTAATGAGAAGCCTGAGCCATTAGGCCATAAGTTTGTAAATAATANAAGCTTCTGTGTGTTTACTTGGGTCAGAGCGACTGCAGGCCTGGGTGGGACACAGGAAAATTCCAACTACAAATGGCACCCAGACATGGGGCAACAATTTCCACCTAAAACCTGAGAGAACTTAACAAGAGATTCTAAAATGGAGCCAAAAATAGGTTCCTGCTTCATGTCTCATGTGGGCTGTGAGACTCCACAGCATTCAGGCTTGAGCGCAACATGGCGGATTCCCACCTCGGTACACAGTGGTGTCTGCAAGCTACGCAGCACACTGCATGGTGGATTTAGTTTTCACTCATACAGACAAAAGGGTTTATGGGCCAGCTGCACACTCCCTGATGACAGCATGGATCCCAGAGTTGGCAGGGTAAACATGACTCTCCTGGGTACCACCCCCCACCCCCCCACACACCATGTTAAAAACCTGAGGTGGGCGGAGTCAGTAGCCAAGGCTGCTGATCCTAGCCATGCAATTTAGCAGTTTAAAAATCTCTCCTGGTCAGAGAAAGATTATAGATTCACAATAAGACAGATTCAGATAACTGTTTACAGTGTGTGTAAAAATATAGATAGGCTTGCAAGAGAGAGGAAAAGTATATGCAGTTATATAAAGAAATAGATATTTTAAAAAATAAGTCTTTAAAGAGACAGTAAAAGTAATATAATAAGGTATGTAAAGATGGATATTACACAGAGAATCTTGATTGTGTTGTCTTTGGAATTTTTAACTGCANAGAGACATTTCATTGTAAAAGCTGCCAAGTTAAATCACTATGTATATTTTAAAGATATCTTGATTTCAAAATTTATGTCTAAAGATACGTTGCTTTGGAAAAGAGGTTCTGCTTTTGTTTCCACAGAAGATGAGAACCTGTGGAATGATTCCAAGCTAATATGGTTTGACCAGCCAAGACGCCCTGAAAGATCTCCAATGACACCATGGCCCAGATGATCTAACATCCAAAAACAGCTTCAAGGCAACAGGTTCGGACAATGCAGCTACTGCACTCAGGACCATAATTTTTAATTTTCTCAGGATCCCCAAAAGAATACAGCACCCTTTATCAGCAGGAAGTAGCCTAGAAAACTATGCCCACATTCCCTCCCCCGCAAAAAAATGGATTATGGATGTTTGTTTAGGTTGTTGGTTACAAATTGTTATTGGTCATAGTCAATATCTTTCTAAAAGAAGTAAAGGGGATCTGATATAGAATGGTTGATAAATAAAGCTGTGTGGCCAATGGTGAGGCAGAATAAAGTTAGGTGGGACATTCTAACTAGAGAGAGAGGAGAAGAAAGCAGAGCTGAGCAGATGCTGCTAGCTGCCACCAGAAGAAGCAAGATGTAGAGGTACTGAAAGGCCACAAGCCATGTGGCAGGAATAGATTTATAGAAANGGGTNAATTTAAGATGTAAGAGCTAGTTAAGATGGGGTCTTTTGTGGACTTGTGGCATCGCAGACTAGAGTAGGCTCTAATTCCAGTGACTGATATCTTCATAAAAGGAAGGAGAGGAAGGGTTGGAGAAGAGACACACAGGGCACTGGGAGCAGGACATGTGGAGATGGAGGCACAGATTGGAGTGGGGCAGCTGTCTGTCTGAGGATACCAAGGCCATCTCCCAGGAAGCTGGGAAAGCGCAGGGGTGACACTGGCTCACACCTGCTGGGGGGAGCAACCTGATGGTGCCAAATCAAGACTTTCATAACTGAGAGAACTCATTTCTCTTGTTTTAAGGTACCAAGTTTGTGGTGATTTGTTATGGAGGCCCTAAGGCACTGGTATAGAGGAATCCACCAAAGCTCTCTAGCTGGGCACACCACCACCAAGAGTATGTGGGCACACTCTCACCAAGGCTGCTTCAACAATCTTTGATTTTTACCAATTTGATAGGGGGAAATGCTTCAGACTTCCATGGGTTTGAGCTCTTGTGTATTGTGTGT
>LZPO01097467.1:41104-51911 GCA_001675575.1 Neotoma lepida
TGTATCTGCAGCACACCAATCACCCCAACATGTATCTGCAGGCACACCAATCACCCCAACATGTATCTGCGGGCACACCAATCACCCCAACATGGATGATACCTTAGTTTACCACTCAAGCGTCCCCTCTCCCAGCAGCTGTTTACCATTTACATAACTTTGTTAAGAGACTTTGTGAGTCTTGTGTGTTGCATGATCTGTGTCTCCTAGCTCCACCACCAACAAGGCAATGTGTGGAGACAGGCTGTGCCCTGCTCNGAGTGACTTCANGTTGTGTGAAACAGTAGTTTTCAGGCTGTGTCTTGCCCTGGGACTCCATTTNGCACTCAGCATTTGGCTCCATTTTGAGTGCGGAGGAGGGATGACTCTGCATCACATCAGACACTTAACATCATCTCCGAGGCACGGAGTGATAAACAGCTTATCCCTACAAGTAAACTTACCAAAGTAGACTGGAGACACGTGGGCACTTTGTGCATCAAAACCCTATCTGGAGAGACAGGTCTAAGAACTCATCACACACACCACCTGCCTTTACCTGGACCCAATAAGAGGGAGCCACCCAATGTGATGGGTGTGTCCCCAGGCAACCTGTTATCTGACCACCAATGTGTGCATCCAGGGAAGGCTAGGCAGACAGCTCCCATGTTCCCTGGGCTTCATCTCGGTACAGTCCCCAGTCTTACACCTTGCTTCCCACTGTTTATACCTCAGCTCTGCGGACTCCAGCAGCCCTCCCAGCAGTATACCGGTGTCTTACTGAAGCACCTGCAATGACTCTGCGTCTGTATCAGCTCTGCTTCTGCCTCCCCCCTCCCAAGGCCTTCTTTGAACTCTTCTGACCTCTTAACCCCGATGTTGCCATTCTATAATCTACATACATATGTGGACAGATAATANTGTGTGAGGTGACCTTACAGTTCATTCTAGCAATTAAGATTAGAATAAAAGAACCTATGTTTGCCACTGGCCAGCTATCNAGGGATATCAAGACTACTTGNCAAATTGCAGACAATAAGAGGTACCTTGTGAATTTATTGTTATTCAATAAATTGTGATATTGTGGAAAGACACAAACATGCCTGCTATGTTTTGGGAAGAAAAGGCTACACAANGCTTACAGAGGTGTGATTCTTGGGAGGAAGTTAGTCACTGGGATTGCATCCCNAAAGGGTAGGAGACCCTGGTGCACTCCCTCCCTGCTTCCTGGCTGCCATGAAGTGATAAATCTCTGCTACACACTNCTGAAGTTGCAGACTGAGACGCAGTAAGCCCAAAGCAACAGAGTCAAATGGTCACTGTTTTATCACTAGACTCTCTAGTTGTCCCCTTCTCTGTTAAAAGTCGTCTCTCCCTCTCCAAGGAGAGCTGATGAGAAGCATTCTGTGATCCTGCAGGTCTTGTAGAGTTCTCTCCCTCCCTTGCAACTGCAGCACCCTCCCGCCATTGCCCAGACTCAATATAATCTTGAATTATCTGTGGGGTGGTGTGTGTGTACACGCACGCGCGCGCGCACACACACACACACACACACACACACACACACACGCACATATGCACGCACGCATCTATGTGTGCCTGTGTGTCTGTGTGTCTGCAGAGACCAGAAGAGGGCATCAGATCTCCTGGACCTTGTTGTAAGCTGCCTGATATGGGTTCTGGGAACNGAACTGGGGTCCCTCGAAAGAGTAGCAAGTGTTCCTAACCTTCTAACCATGTCTCCACCCCCATAACTTTACCTTTATTGATGCCTTGTGACTTCTAAGTAGGCATGTGGTATAAAGATATGCCTCCCTTAAAATAAGCCCTCTAAGAGCAAGAAACTGTACCNGGTTCCCCGGAATCTAAAGGGAACTGTCAGAGCTGAAGGGTCTGCCCCCAGCTCTTCAGGACCCCACTACATTCTGTATGACCCAATGCTACAACTTTCCTGCTCCATAGAACTGAAGGAATNGAAGGCTCTCTCTCCTTTAAGACCCTGTCATGCTACCTGTGGTGTGATACTATAGCTATTCTAATGGCCTGGGAATTGACAGCCCTTTCCTTNCAGGACCATCATGATACAANCTNTCTCTCCAAATACTCTCCCATTTCAAGGTCTAATCTTGCCTGCCTNTGGCCATGAGCCTACTCTAATAAAGCTCACCTACAGAGTAATTTCATTTCCTCTTCCTTTCTGTGAACCANTATAACATCGTTAGCTCTAACAGGCATAAACTGAAACCTCGGNGACTGTGAGCTAAACTAANCGCTCCTCTNTCTACACTGACAGTCTCAGGCATGTTGTCCCAGTGACAGAAGCTCACTTNCATGTGCCTTCCACACATACCCTGAATTATTAAGCATACGTATGAATGGAATAAAGTTTTATNAGACATTATTGTCAAATTTTCCATTTGTGCCGTCGTATCTATACGCAAGAAGTTTGAAGTTTTGGAACATTCTGGATTTTAGACTTTTGGATTAGGGATGTTCAACTTGTACCAACAACAACAGTTTGTGTAGAAAGGCAAAATAATTTCTTTACCANCCCTTCCCAAACATTCTAAGGCAGACAATAGCCCCAATTTAAAGGATTCCGACTTTTAAACATCCCAACTATTCACCAAGTTTAGCGGCTAAGGGACGAATAAACAAAAGTGTCACAGCAGGGAAGGGCTTGAGCAGAGCCAGAAAACTAAGCTAGGAGTCACAGAATTCCACAACACTCCCCACCCTGCTGACCTGCTGTGTGAACTCAGGCAAGTCACTCAACCTCTTTGGACCCCTGAACCTCAGAGAAACAAACACACCACGATTCAGCACTGAACCAAAACACTTCAGTGTGCAAGGTTTTCTGGGGCTGGGCCCGGGTGAAGAGTTCCTGGGGACCCCTCTGGAACAACCGGGAGGTTGGATTTCATTTTCTCCCTTAAGAAAGGAAAGAGCCCTGAGCAAGCATTTGGAGACCCCTTCCCCGCCCCTCTGGGCCTTTGAGGGGACAATTCAGCCCTTGAGTGAGAGTCAGAAAGAAACAAAGACAGGCACAGATCACAATGTGGTCTTGCCACTCCCAAGCAGGTGGGCTCACACCACTCCTATTTGTGCATTAGTTTGGACATCTCTTCTCAGCACAGACCTGGCACTAGCCCATAATGAGCTTACCAGATANTGGCAGTCATGATCTTCGTGCCTCCTGAAGTCAGGACCTCAGAGACTCCCAGCTGTCCTACTGGCAGAGGTGACATGAAACTCTTGAACAAGCATTAAAAAGCACAAGAGACAAAGGAAAATGTTGATAAACTTAGCCATATCAGAAATGATGATTTATGTGCATAAAAGGACACCAAGAACACAGCAGGGCACTCTTAAAACAAAGGATTTAGTANGTAAAATACAAAAGCAGTTAGCCTGAATCCATTAAAGAACTGTTAAAAGATCTTACTTAAATGGGCCAAAAAGCTTCTGCACCACAGGNAGAGAAGGATTTAAAAAGCTGCCCAAATACTCAGCCTTTCAGATAAAGGAAGCACAGATTACAGCACCCTTACCAGAATGGCAAACATGTACAACTCTCAGGTAGCTCTGATGAGAAAATGAATTGGTATACTCCAAAAAATTGTATATGTGTGTATGTGTGTGTGTGTGTAAGTTGTACACATGTGCACTTAATTACTACATCTTATTCATACAAATACAAACATACATATGTGTGTCTATGTGTGAATACTCACTAAAGTATTCTTATTATTTAAATATAGTATTTTATTCTTTGAGAATTTCATAAATGTATAAATTGTATTTTTTTTAAGACAGGGTCTTATGTAGCCTAGGCTAGCCTTGAACCGCCAATCTTCCTGCCCCTACCTCCTTAGTGATAGGATTACAGGCAGATACCACCATGCCTGGCTTTTGCCATTCTTTATAATTCAACTTACAATAAGCTAATAATTCTGGACACCTATCAACAGAGATTAGCTAAATTGTGCAATATTTAAGCATGGCAATGAATGAAGACAAGCTGTAAGTAACACAGAAGAAAATCATTCATACAAAATCCAAACTCACTCCATACAAACTATGGCTGCATTTACCCGTAATGAAAGTCAACAGTGGGGCTGGGAGGGACATCAGTGCAGACTTCTCACCTGGCATGAACACAACTCTGCGTGTGACACACACACACACACACACACACACACACACACACACACACACACACACTATAAGCAGCCACTGTGGCTCACGCCAGCAATCCCAACACTTAGCAGTCTGAAGCAAGAAGACTGCTGTGAGTTCAAGGCCAACATGGGCTACATATTAAGTTTCAGGCTAACCTAGGTGTAAGACCCTGTCTTAAAAACAGAGGCAAACAAGCAGAAATTCTCAAAATGAGAAATTTCACATTTGGCTAAGACCCTCTATCTGCTGCTGTCTAGCCCAGAAATCAAGGCACTGCCCCCTGCTGCTCTCTGAACAGCTGAAAAGCTAGCCTTCTGAGGCTCTCCCCCAGCAGTGGCTAACCCAGTGCTTCCTGATGCACACGTCCAAGACCGTCTTAAATTAAAACTTCACTTTCATCTAGTGCCTTCGTGCCTTNTGACACCTGGCAAGTAGGCTAGGTCACATGACATGAACTTTCCCCTGAAACCTACAGGAACAAGCAACTCCTTTGTCCTCCAGAACTGAAGGCCTTCCCACTTCAGGACCCTGGCTTGCTGCTTTGAGGCTCTAAGGAAGTTCTCTGCACCTGAAGCTTGCCTTCCCATCCACGGCCCCACGGGGCTGTCAGGGGCGATGATGCCGTAACTTTCCTAGCAAAGCTCTTCTGAAGGGTGATTGGTCTCCACTTCCCTTCTGCGGAACCTATTAAATCTCTACCTTTTATTTAATGTCATGGAGTGATCTTTTGAGGACAAAACAGACCTAAAATAGGGAGCCATATTTGTAACGTCGGGTCTTTAATTTTTTTAATAACATTTTTAGTGTGTGTGTGTGTGTGTGTGTGTGTGTGTGTGTGTGTTCTCAAGCATGCAAACATGCCATGATGGACATGTGGAAGTCAGAGGACAATCTGTGGGAATCAGTTCTCTCTTCCTACCATGTGAATCCTAGGGATCCAACTCAGATCACCAGGCTNGGCAGCAAGCCCCCTTACCTACTGCACCATCTCAGCAGCCAGCATTGNTTTCTTTTGAAACCTGATGTACCATTATNTTATTCCATACAGTTTTGTNTGTCTAGAATCTTTCATTAAAAATACTACAGGCCCCACCTTAAAAATATCTGAAAAAACAGACATCACTGCCTTGACAGAGAAGCCCTTTACCTACATTAAAACATGTCAACTACTTGAATTTCACAAAAGAAGCTAAATTGCTGACATTTTCCAGTTTTGCAATCAGTGAGCCTCTTCTTGATCCCATATCTGCTCAGAATTTATTTTTCATGTTGAAACCATGCCTCAGCTANTCAACCATCTTTGGTATGAACCCATGACCCCTGGTAGGATTCGTATCCCTGGCCATCCATAGAACATACTAGAAGCTGTTTTCCAAGGCTCTTTTCTAGAAATGCCTCTTTCTTTCCTGTACCTTGTCTCTGGTTCCTAGTATGCTGGGTGAGAAAGCTAGACATGAGGCTTCTAGAAACTTGTATATGAAATCAGGATGCAGAGAGAGCTGACTTCCAGGTCTGCCATGGACAGCATTGCTATCATAACCCACATCCACAGCCAGGTTTCTTACCTAGTGCCCAGTGTCTGCCAGGGATATAGCAATGGCCTATTTTCTGGAGCTTTCTGAGGACTGTGGAAGTCGTAGTGCATAAACAGCATGTCTTTCAGGAAATAAACCACATATCACATTAAAAAAAAACAAGTTCAAATTTAAGAGCTTTCTTTTCAGTATATCCATCCATGTCAGTCAAATCCAAGCCCAAGAGTGATTTATAAACACAACTTTAATCTTCTTTACATGCACCTGTAGACAAACAAGCANTATTTCACACCCCCAGTCCGGCAAGCAGGTTTTGAAAGCAATCAGAAAGCCTTGTAGAAGGTCAAGTCTGGGCCAGCATGCAATTTACTGTAGTTACCAGTCAAGTGCTTTCAGCTACAAGCAATCAAACACCTAATCCAACCTGCCTTGAACAAAGAAGACATTAGTTGGTTCACAACACAGGAGGGCCAGACCTGGGGAAACTTGGGGTGCAAGTCCCATAGCAGCTGCAGCATCTCTTAGCTATACCTTCCTTCTTGTATCTATCTCATCATGAGGCCAAAGGTAAGATGTCTACAGTACTCCTTGCCCTCAAAGTCGTGTGTGTGTGTGTGTGTGTGTGTGTGTGTGTGTATGGGGCGGGGTAGAGTCTGTCTGTCTGTCTATCTGTCTGCAGGAAACTTGTCAAGGTCTGGATGGAGCCCTTCTCCTCCTTGCACCAAGGTCTGGCCTCCCAGGAGACAGAAAGCCATGCTGGGGAGGCATGGGTTCTTCCATAGGCACAGAGCAGGTCAAGTCCATCCCTACAGCCCCTTTATTACACCAAACTGAGTCTGAGCGCAATGTTAATGGGCCTTGAGGGGGGCCTTGAGGGGTGTCTTGGTCCATCTCCTATTGCTAACAACACAGTACCACAGACACGGATGAGTTGAAGGCAAGTAAGTTTTGATGTAGCTCACAGTTCTTGCCATAGGTCGAAGAGCCTCATCTGGTGATGGCCTCCCTGGCAGAGTTGAAGGTATCAGAGGGTACTAGGTGTTTAGANAGAGGCCTAGCCATGCTGGCTTGTTTGTTTATTGAAACAGTCTTCCCATATAGCCCAGATTAGCCTTGAANTTATGACAATCANTCTGTCTCAGTCTCTGAATACTGGGATTCCAGATGTACTGCCACATCTGGCCCAAGCTGGTTTTTAAGGCAGACCCACTGAGCCAACCCGCTGTATGAGTGGATTGATCCACTCATGAAGGGAGGGCCCTAGTTACTTCTGAAAGGTCTCACTGGTCCCACCTCTTACCATCTCATAATAAAGATTAAATTTCAACATGAGTTTTGGCGGACAACGCATATTCAAAGCATAGCAAGAGGACCTGAGCATTTAGAGCACATTGCACAAGTTTAGGTTGGAGGTCAGTCTTTTATATCTACTGGCCCTGGAGAAGGCTGTTGGCTGAAAGGGCCTAAAACTTTGGTACAGAGCTAAGCCAACCCCCNCTTCAGTAGTTAGTTCCCTCCTCTCTTATACATTCNGAGAGCAGAAATACATCCAGTATGTGTGTATGTGTACCAAGTGTGTGCCTGGTGCCTGTGGAGGTCAGAGGGCATTGGATCCCTGGAATTNGAGTTAGGGTGGGTTCTGGGAACCAAACCCCAGCCCTCTGCAANTGCAACAAGTGCTTTAACTCTCTTCAGACCCCACATATGCTCTTTTTGAAGCAAACAAGACTTTTTTCAAATAAGAACACACATTCAATAANTTGTTCACTTTGGTAAAACTGTATACAAATACCAGAAAATGCATGTAGATTAAAAAGACACACACAAGAAACTATAGTAACAATTATTCAGTTCAGAATATTTGCCTAGACTTTGATGGTTGAACATCTCTAACTCACAAATCTCCAAATCTAAATGCTCCCGAATCTCATGTATTCTGAGCATTATGAATTTTGTTGTTTCAGACTGGAGATGCTTGAGAGGTTGTAGGAAATCAGTCACTGAGGACAGTGACAGCCGATACCACACTTGCGTATTTCTAAGCCTGAATATGGGTCAAGTGGTTCTTTCTTCCTTGCCCCAGCGTTATGGAGAGTCCACATTAGCTCTACTTCCACATGCAAAGGGGAGGCTAGCTGTGCCCAGACCTTTCTCTCCAGCACTGTCTGCACCTCTAGAAAGAGGGGGTCCAGCAGGC
The DNA here is from genome assembly GCA_001675575.1 of Neotoma lepida. NCBI lineage: Eukaryota > Metazoa > Chordata > Mammalia > Rodentia > Cricetidae > Neotoma > Neotoma lepida. The sequence continues at coordinate 48,998 of LZPO01097467.1, forward strand.
TAAGGACAGAGCAGCTGCCCTCAAGCATACTCCTGCCTCACTAAAGCAACCCTTTTAGAAATGTCCAGTGAGGGGGAGGACACCCTACTGGGATGCTCTGTGCACCCTCGGCCCAAGCAGGCAGTGAAATGTGTGGATTCTGAGTTGGTGGGGAGGATGAGAACCCCCAGGGAACCCTGGGACTCTGGGTGGGGCCAGGCAGGTGAGAGGAGCCAGAGCTGCGAGTGGGAACGGGGGACCAGCTGGCCCCTTGGCACTGGGGAGGTGGAGACTCTCTATATTCCATACTGGGCTTCTTTACGTGCTGGTAGGATCAGGTGTGGGACAGAAAGACATTGAGTCAAAATTACGACCTTCAGTCTAATTCACATCTCCCCCCTACTGACTGAGGTACGGAAACAAACAATCCACTTTTCTCACCATGTGAAGGAAGATAGCACGAAACAAGTGATGCATGGCCATGGACTGAAGTCAGCCAGCAGAGCACACAGATCAAATCTCACAGTGGCTGGTCGGCACACTGCTCTCTGCTGCCATAATATTTTATTTTAAGTTGTCACTAGGCTGGTACATTTTATGTGGAAATTTCTAGACTTTGAACCACTAATGAATCATTCAAACAAGAAATGCATGGGTTTTTTTTGGGGGGGGGTGGTTTTTTTTTTTTTAACTGACTGCAAGTCAGCTCCTGAGCCCAGCCTGTGGGAGCCCTGCAGGATGAAATCAAAGCCTGTTGGGAAGCAAAGAGCATCTCTGGATGCCAAGGCCATGGTCCCGGGCCTGCCTCCCAAACATAGTAACAAGGTCTCTGTGACAAAGTAACAAGCATGCCACCAGAAATCCTGGTCACAGTGTTACTAGGAGGAGCACAGGTGAAATAATGCAGAGACTGGAAGAGGAAAGGCATAGGGTAGCATGTGAGGTGGCAGGCTCAAGGTCACTGATGCTTCAATTCCCATTTTATCATTGTTTAGACAACAAACAATGACTCCCACATATTCTAAAGCCTTCTCAGGAAAGTACCACAACCAAGTCCATTGTTTGTAAGAAAAAGAGAAGTTTCTTGCCGCTCACTCACAAAGTTATTAATGAAAGGCACTGGTTTCCCTGAGTTTCTTAATCTCTAGGGAAGGGATCCCCTACCTGTGGGCTGGGGAGAAAGTAGACACCAAACACAAAGAGAACAGCACAGTATATGGTCCTGAGCTCTACAAAAAACAACAGCTGGATGCTGACAGTGGCTACCGGGAACTGTCCCAGTTAAAGGATGAGACAGACAATAGAGTTTCGGGTTTTTTGGATTTTTGTTTTGTTTTGTTTTGTTTTGGGGGGGAGGGGGTTGTTTCTTAAGACAGTGTCTTGATCTGTAGCCCAGACTAGCTTACTATATGGCCCATGCTCACTGACCTTGAGGTCTTCCACCTCAGCCTCCCAAGAACTAGGCTAATAGGCACACACTGCCATGCCTGGCTTAACAGAATTTTAAGGAACTGAAGGTATCTTTTTCATAATTCCACTTTCTGCAGTAACTGTAGCTATTAAAGTGCTCACTCGGTGACTCAGCGCTCACCTGAGGTTCCAGCAGCAGTCACATGGCGCCCACCATCCCTGCTTTCTCTAGCTGTAGGTGAACTGTGAACTCCTCTACAATGGCTAAGTTATGAAGACAGTTCATGTTTCACAAATAACAAATTAATAAAGCAGAGGACAATGACAAACAAATGGTTTGACCCAGCCCTGGTAACAACACACATCATCAATTTGTGGTATCCTCATTTGNGTAAATAACTATAATTAGGGATATTTTTTCACAATCAAAACATGCATCTCAAGGTTTAGCTTGAGGAAAGAATAAAAGTAAGTGTTCCTGGCCCTTCTCATACACCAGTCACCACACCTGTCCCCAACCCCAGATGGAATTTTGTTATTCAGTTCCCAGCAATTCCAGATAAGGCTACTGTTGAGTTCAGAAAATGATACCCAAGTACAGTGCCTTGACATTCTGAGTATAATGAATTAAAGAAATTAAATTAATTAAAGGAGTTGAAGGACTTAAAGCTGCCTCTGATGAAGTTTATTCCAACCTTCCACCAAGGGCAGAGAGATCTCTCTGAAGTTCCCTGTACACATAGCATTGCCCACCTTGAGCAAGGAGAAGGCAGGGCTCAGACCCCATCCTCTGGAGGACCAGAATGACAGTCTCTATGACCCATGTCCCAAGTGTGTAGGCAACTCACTGATGCCAACTGCCATGGCTTCCNAGTGACAGGAAGCAAGGCTTCTGCTTGGGACAGCGGAGGCCGAAGGAGCCTTTTGATTCCACCCCACCCACAGTGCTTCACAGTTTCTGGACCTCGACTTCCAAATGAAAATAAACAGCTAAGGCAGTGCAGAGTCAGCAGATGTAAGTCCCCCAGGGGCTAAAGCTACAGGATGAGTGGCAGGAAGCCCAAAGGCCTGGAAAACCAAACAAACAATAATGGACAACTTTTCGTGCAGCCACCCAAACGCCAGAGTCGCGTGGTCTCGGCCCAGCATGGAGGTCTGCCCCAGGAGTTCCTTATCAATATTAAGTTGCTGGAAAGAGTTCCTCATCCGCCTTTTAAACAGTCGGAGTCCCTGGTGTGTTCGGTACAGTACGCGGGATCTAACGGACTTGGCGAACTGCAGCCACAGAGCAACAACCATGAGTGAACACACTTAGGGAAAAGAAAATGGGAGCAAATATCACAGTTGTTCAACTCCTTGATGTTTCTGAAGCTTTCATGTGTGTGCCANGTGTGCTGTGTCTGCAGATAGAGGCTTACTTTGCAAGCATGAGGCCTGTCTATGGTTGGTCTCCAGCACTGAAAGTGTGTGTGTGTATGTGTGTGTGTGTCTGTGTGTGTCTGTATGTCTGTGTGTGTGTGTGTGT